>PVKP010017349.1:0-46327 GCA_004027715.1 Plecturocebus donacophilus
GTTTTTTTAAGTGTAAATGGAGTGCTTATCAAGATAGACCATATTCTGAGCTATGCATCTCAACATACTTAAAAATTATATATATAATAGATACAAAATACCTATAGTATAGAATATTATACGATATAGAATATAATGAGATACAGTATAATATATGGTATATATTATGTATAGTATAAGATTTATACATCTCATATGTATAGTATATACTATATATATATATATATATACACACACAAGAACTGTTTTCACTGAGAAAAAGAAGCTAAAAATTAATTTTAAAAAGTTACTAGTAAATCTCCAAATATTTACAAATTAAACAATAGCATACACTAGTGGATATAAAAACAAACCATAAAGGAAATTAGAAACTAATTTGAATGAAAAAAATTAAAACATACCATATTAAAACTACAGAGATGCAGCTAAAGTAGTGCTTAGAAGGAAATTTATTGCACTAATGCTTATATTAGCAGGAAAACATAATTTTAAAACAATTATCTAAGTTTCTTCAAGAAACTGGAAAGGGAAGAACAGATTACACCCACAGTAAACAGAAAGAATAAAAGTATAAGCAGATATCAAAGAAATTGAGACTGGGAAAAGAAATAGAAAAAGAACTGACAACAAGAGCAAATTGTCCAGAAAGATAGAAAATAAAATTATAATTCCAACACTCTTCTCAGTAGCCAAGATTTTTAAGCAATCTAAGTGTCCATCAACAGATAAATGGATAAAGGAAATATGGTAAATATTCACAATGGAGTACTATTCAGCCATACAAAAGACTGAGATTTTGTCATTTGCAACAACATGGATGGAACTGGAGGTCATTATTTTAATTGAAATAAGTCAGGCACAGACAAGTAAACATCATTTGTTCTCACTTATTTGTGGGAGCTAAACATCAAAACATTTGACCTCATGGAGACTAAGAATAGAAGGATGGTTACCAGAGGGTGGGAAGTGTAGTGGGAGCAGAGGGCAGGGGGAGAGATGGGGATGGTTAATGGACACAAAAAAATAGGAAGAATGAATAAGACCTAGTAATTGTTGGCACAATAGGGTGACTATAGTCAATATTAATATAATTGTATATTTTCAAATAACTTAGTGTATAATTGAGTTGTTTTTTAACACTAATGATATATACTTGAGGGGATAAATACTCAATTTTCCATGATGTGGTTATTATGCATTGCATGTACATACCAAAATATTTCATGTACCCCTTAAATATATACATCTACTATGTACCCACAAAAATTTAAAAAAAATAAAAAATAAAATTAAAAACCTTTAGTTTGACTGATCCAGGAAAAAGAAGACACAAATTACTAATATCAACAGTGATACAGGGGAAATCATAATACATCCTTCACACTTTATAAGATGATAAGATCAGATTATAAAATATTTTATGCCAATAAATTCGATAATTAAATTTAAGAGATATAGATAACTTAAAAGTCCTGTCTACTAAATGGATTGCATTTAAAAATACCTTCTCACAAAAGAAAGAAACAAAAAACCACTTCTAGCCTAAATAGACTCATTGGTGAATTTTAGGACACATTTAAGGAAATAGTAGTTTCCATTCTACACAAACATTACAGTGGAGGAAAGTAAATCTTTCGATAAAGTCAGTGAGGTAATTTACATGGTAAGTATGATAACAGTTTGGCCAACCTACTTACCCAACCTTATATTTTATGATAAACCAGTGCTAAACCCACTAGTTAATTTTTTTTTGAAGATTCTGTAAACTAAAACTAGACAAAAACATTGCAAGAAAATTGCAAGCCAATAGTCCTCATATAGCAGACACAAATAGCCTTTACAAAGCATAATGAAATTAATCTTGATAGTATGTAAAAATGACAATATATTATCCCTGTAGATTGCATGGCTGGAATATAAGGTTGGTTCAACATTTACAAATTAATATACTTCCACAAATCAACCAAACTAAAAATAATCAAACACATGATCATCTTAATTACAGAAAAAGCATTTGAAAAAAGTTAGCATCCATTAACAGTAAAAACTCTCCAGAAACTAGAAATAGGAGATGCCATCAACCTGAAAAAAAAGGCTGTTACAAAAACTGTATTTAACATCAGACTTAATAGTTGAAAGTCTAAATACTTTATTTCTAACACTAGTAACAAGCAAAGTTATTCATTGTCACCACTTTTGTTCAATATTGTACTGGAAATTTAGCTAGTACAAGAAGACAAGAACAAAGGAAGGGAAAAGGACACAAATTGGAAAGAAAGAAATAAAACTATTTGTAATGATATCATTACTTATGTAGAAAATCCTACTATAACTAGTGGGTTTAGCACTAGTTTATCACAGACTATAAGATCAAGTAAGTAGGTTGTTCAAACTGTTATCATATTAACTGTGTTTATGACAAGAAGCACTTTTATATAGGTAAATTTCATGTTGACAGTAAATATATTTCCATTTTATTGTGAATGTAAGTAATGACCAGTGTTTAAAAATAATTTTAATGTGTTTGTCGTTTACATAAAGTGTCAAACAATGGTCGAAATTACTTTTTTGTCATTACTTTTAATGGCAGAAACAGCAATTACTTTGCACCAATCTAATACCTGTGAGCATTTGCGCACATATATATAGTGATATACATCCTAGAATGTAGCATTCATCTTTATCTCAGGAAGCATCAATAAATGATATGTGGATAGATAAAGGAAGGCATGATTGTAATTGCTCGATGTTAACCAGTTCCCCTTTGAAACAGCAATATATCATAATTGAAGTGTGAGAGCATTATGGTTACACTGGAATATAAGAGTATAATACAATGGTTTTAATTTACAGTATGAGTTTGAAAACTGTTTTTTCCTTAAGAATATTCATTTTCAATTCTCTGACAAAACGTGTGTCTGCTCTTTTCTCTGCCCACAATCTAACATTTTATGTTTCTTTAAAGTTGGTGATGTATGTGAGATGCTTTTCCAGCAAGTCAGTGTTAGTAAATCAAAGTTAGGTTTTCAGAGTTCTCTTAGTATCAGGTACTGTCAAAGCAGTTTGCCAGCTGGGGAGCACTTTTCCTTTAAGAAGTTCATTGGATTATTTTAAATTTAACTTCAGCCACAGTTTCATTAAATTCCTCTTCAGCAGTTTCTGGTAAATTGTCTTGAAAATTAGCAAACATTTCAGTAATGCAGTCTGGGAAATTCAGTGCGTAATTCTTAGCATGTTTTATTGCAATAATAAGGTCTTGACAATTTTGCTTTTGCTTAGCCATTATACTCTTTGTTGGTTTTAATTGAACACTGACAGTCTTGATTGCAGGTCAGCACGGTAAGTTCCAGCAGCATTGGAATGAATGACTTGAAAAATTGTCCCACTGGAAATCAGAAGAGAAGTCATTTTAGAAACAGATTAAACTCATATGAAAGAAAATTCTAAGTATATTAAGCTAATTTTATTGAAAGCATAAATACAAAATTGTCCACAAATCATATGTGCATAATTTTATGATGTTTTACCAAGTAAATACACCTATGTAATTAAGTAGTTCAAGAAATAGAAAACTACTGCTATCAAGAAAGCTCCTTCATGACCTTTCCAAGTCATTACCCCATTTAAATGGAGCAAAATAAATTTGTTTGCCTACTTTATAAAATTTTTCTGATTTAGAGAAAAATAAATTTGCTTTACCTACTTTGGAGATTTATGTAAAAAGAAACCAAAAATAAATGCCCTTTTACTTGTTTCTTTCAGTCAACATAGTGCTTAGTAGCTATTGTGCTTAGTAGCAATTTATTTATTTTTCATTGCTGTGTAGTATTTAGATGAATATATCATGGCTCATTTAACCGTTCCACTGTTAATGGGCATATAGTTGTTTCTAGTTTATAAAAATTACAAATATTGGTATCAATCTTTTCATACTGATTTTCTTTTTTGCAGCTCACATTCATCATTTCTTTAGGAGTAGAAGTGTTTCATGATAGCTAATTTGTACATTAAGCTTTATGGGATTCTGCCATACAGTAATCCAACATGAGAGTTCCAGTTGCCTCACAGCTTTACTGAAAGTTGTTATTTTTCATAGTTTTTATTATTGCCATTTGTGTGAATGTGCCATTATACTATATTGTGGTTTAACTTTTATGTTGTTAATTTTTATATACCCTTTACAGAGTGTATATTAAAAAAAGTTAGATTGAGGGATTTGTAGTAGTTATTTTTATGTTCTGAATCTGTGCTGTTCAGTATGGTGGACACTAATGACATGTGACAGGTAAGCAATTGAATTGTGGGAAGGTCAGCATGGAGATGTGACTCACATTTCTATAGGTCAGTGCTGTTATTGACAAAAATTCTTAGTAAGGTAGATATTCCATAGATATTTTCTCCAGCCGTGTCTCCTTCATTTTTATTATCTCATTTTTTTGGTCAACAAAGATCTTTGTTTTTAATGAAGACCAGTGTTTCATTCTTTTCCTTTGTGATTATTGCTTTTTGTGCTCTGTAAAAATAATTTTTGTCTTTCCTAAGAACATAAAAATATTTTTATAACTAATCTTCAAGAGGCTTTGATATAGTTTGGATCTGTGTCTCCACCCAAATCTCACACTGAAATGTAATCAGTAGGAGGTGAGGCCTGATGGGAGATTGCTGGATCATGGGTAGCTTAACACCATCCCTCCTTGGTGTTGTCATTGTGAATGTGAGTTCTCATGATGTTTGATTGTTTGAAAGTTTGTGGCACTGACCCCACCTGTCTTGGTCCTGCTTCTTCTATATAAGATACCTGCTCCTACTTTGCCTTATGCCATGAGTAAAAGCTCCCTGAAGCCTCCCAGAAGCAGACTATGCTTCCTGTACAGCCTGTGGAATCGTGAGACAACTAGACCTCTTTTCTTTAGAAATTGCCAGTCTCAGGTATTCTCTATAGCAATGTTTGAGAATGGGCTAATTCAGAAAATTGGTACTAAGAGTGAGGTATTAATATAAAGATACCTGAAAATGTGGAAGCAACTTTGGAATTGAGTAACAGGCATATGGTGGAAGGGTTTCAAGAGTTCAGAAGACAGGAAGATGAGATAAAGTCCTATAGACGTGTTGAATGGTTGTGGCCAAAAGGCTGATAGTGATACTGACAATGAAGTCCAGGCTGAATAGGTCTCAGACAGAGATGAGGAACTTACTGGGAACTAGAACAAAGGTCATTTTTTGTTATACCTTGGCAGAGAGCTTGGTTGGATTGTGCCCGTGCCCAGGGAGTCTGTGGAACTTTGACCTTGAGAGTGGTGATTTAGAGTATCTGGCAGAAGAAATTTCTAAGTAGCAAAGTTCAAGATATGGACTGGCTTCTTCTAAAAACCTATACTCAAATGCAAAAACAAACAAAAAAAATGACCTGAAATTGGAACTTTTATTGAAAGAGGAAGCAGTGCATAAAAGTTTGGAAAATTTGTGGCTTGGCCATATGGCAGAAAAGGAAAGCCCATTTTCCAGGGAAGAATTAAAGCAGGCTGCAGAAATTTGAGTAAGTAAAAAGGAGCCAAGGGCTGATAGTCAAGACAATGGGGAGAAAGCTTCCAAGGCATTTCAGATACCTTTGCACCAGCTTCTCCTACCACAGGCCCCGGGGCCTAGGAGAAGTGAAGAGTTTCATGTGCCATGCCCAGTGTCCTGTACAACCTCTGGATACTGCTGCCTGCATCCCAGCTGCTCTAGCTCCAGTCCTGCTCAAAGGGTCCAAGGTACAGCTTGGACTACCACTTCAGATATTGGCAGCTTCTACATGGTAGTAAGTCTGGTGCACAGAGTACAAGAACTGAGGCTCAGGAGTCTCTGCCTAGATTTCAGATGATGTATAGAAAAGCCTGTCTGTCCAGGCAGAAGTCTGCTTCAGGGGTGGAGGCCTCCTAGGGAACCTCTGCTAGGGCAGTGTGGAGGGGAAAAGTGAAGCTGGAGGCCCCACACAGAGTCCCCCCTTAGGCACTGCCTAGTGGAGCCCTAGTGGAACTGTGACAAGAAGGCCACTGTCCTCTAGACCCCAGAATGGTAGGTAGGTCTTACAGCTTTCACCCTCAGCCTGAAAAGCTGCAGGCCCTCAATGCCAACCTGTGAGAGCTGCTATGGGGAAGAACCTTGCAAAGCCATAAGTGCCAAGGTGCCCAAAGTGCCCAAGGTTTTAAGAGCCAAACTGTTGTATCAGTGTGCCCTGAGTGTGAGATATAGAGTCAGAGGAGATTATTTTAGGGCCTTAAGATTTAATGACTTTCCTGCTGGGTTTTTAACTTGCATGGAATCTGTAGCATCTTTCTTTAAGATGATTTCTTAATTTTGTCATGGGAGTATTTACCCATGCCTATACCCCTCTTGTATCTTGGAATTAGCTAACTTGTTTTTTATTTTACAGGCTCTTAGGTAGAAGGGACTAGCCTTGTCTCTGATGAGACTTTGGACTGTGGATGTTTGAGTTGATGCTGGCATGAGTTAAGACTGGGGAACTGCTGGGAAAGTGTAATGGTGTTTTGCAATGTGAGAAGGACACGAGATTTAGAAGGGGCTGAGGGTGAAATAATATGGTTTGGATCTGTGTCCCCACCCAAATCTCATGTTGAAATGCAATCCCCAATGCTAGAAGTGGGGACTTATGGGAGGTCACTGAATCGTGGGAGCAATTTCTCATGGTTTCACACCATTCCCCCTTGGTGCTGTCATCGTGAATAGTGAATTCTTCTGAAATCTTGTTTAAAACTGTGTTACATCCCTTCCTTTCTCTATCTTGGTCCTGCTCCTGCCATTAAGATGCCTGATCCCACTTTGCCATCTGCCATGAATAAAAGCTTCCTGAGGCCTCCCCAGAAGCAGATACTTCCATGCTTCTTATACAACCTGTGGATCCAAGAGCCAATTAAAACTCTTTACAAGTTATCCAGTGTTAGGTATTCCTTTTAGCAATGCAAGAATGAACTAATGCAGGCTTTATGGCTTTACTTTTCACAGTTAGTTATATAATCCACCTTGAAGTGACTTTACTTTCTTTGGGTGAGTTAGAGGTCAAAATTTCTTTCTTTTTGTTATTATTTTTTAAAAGATAATTGTATATTCACATGCAGTTGTAAGAATTAAAATACTGTGTACTTTTTGCCTTGCGTCCCCTGATGGTAACATTCTGCAAAACTATAGTACAGTATTACAACCAGGATATTAACATTGATATAGTCAAGATTCAGATTATTTTTAACATCACTGTGATCTTTTATGTTCCTATTTTATAATCATTCCCTTTTCTTTATTCTTTAATCCCCATGTTCCTAACCTTGTTTCTCTAATTGGTTGTTTTGATAATTTTATATAAATGAAATTGTACTCAATCTTTGAGATTGGCTGTTCTCACTTAGCAGAATTCTCTGGGAATTCATCCATTTTGTTGTGTATATTTATACAGGTTTCTGTGTAAATGTAAGTTTGCATTTATATGGTATAATTGCTCACCAGTGATTACTTGGTCATATGGTAGTTGTGGGTTTAGATTCTTTAAGTTACAGATTTAATCCTTTAAACAGCCAAATTACTTTTCAGAGTGTCTATACCATTTGATCTTCCTAATTGCAATGTATGGCTGATCTGGTTTCTCAGCGTTGTAACCAGCATTTAGTGTCATTATTTTAAAATTTTAGACATTTTGATGTGTGTATAGTGACATCTCTTTGTGTTTTAATTTGCATTTCCTTAATCAAGAATAATGTTGAACATCTTTTTAGGTGCTTCCTTGCTATATTAATATCTTATTTTGTGAGTTGTCCATTCATGGTTTTTTAATTTTGACATTTTTAATGTTGAGTTTTGAGAGATATTTATATTATCTATCTTACCAATCAGTCAATCTATCAATCAATCTACTTACCTACCTACATATCTGTCTTTATAGAGAGGTTTATTATAAGGAAAGGGCTCACAGAATTATGAAAGGTTACATGTACTTAGATATGCAAAGTAAATTGGCAAGCTGAGATCCAGGAGAGCCAATGATACAGTTCCAGTCTGAAGGATGATGTGTACAGGATCAAGAAAGATCTGATGTTTTAGTTCAAGTCTAAATGCAGGAAAAACAAAACAAAACCAAACAAAAAAATGGATGTCCTTTTGGAAAGCAGTCAGAAAGGAAGGAATTATCTCTTACTCAAGGGAAGGAAAGGTCTTTTGTTCTGTTTATGCCTTCACTTCATTGAATTAGAACATTAAGGAGGGCAGTCGTCTTTACTCAGTCTACCAATTTTAATGTTAATCTAATTACTGAACATCCTCACAGACATACTTAGAAAAATATTTAATTAAATATCTGGACACCCTGTGGCCCAGTTAAGTTGACACAGAATTAGCCATTACATATTTTTTTCCTAAAAGACAGTTAAACCCCAGTCTGCAATTTACTTATTCCAGTCTGGAATTTACTCTTTTATTCTCTGAATATTTTTGGACCGATCAAAGTTATTAAAAATGTGATATAATACAGTTTATCGATGATTTTCTCTTACAGGTCATGTTTTTGGTGTCAGGATGAGAACTTTCTGCTTAGTCCTATATTCTGAAGATGTTTTTCTTATAGTTTTGCATTTTAAATTTAAATCTGTGATTTATTTAATTTTTAGTTAATTTTTATATAAGGTGTGAGATCTAGATTGTGGTCCTCCCTCCCTCCCTCCCTTCCTTTTTTCTTTCTTTTTATCATTTCTTTTCTTTCTCTTTCTCTCTTTTTTTGCTTATCTATGTCCAGTTGCTACAATACCATTTTTTTTGTATTGGAATACTTTTCAGTTTTGTCAAAAATCAGTAGAAAATATTTATATGGTGTATTTTCAGATTTTTATTCTGTTCCATTTATCTGTTAATTGATTACTAATATCATACAATCTTAATTAGTATAGATAGATAACTTTATCTGATGCCTCCCACCTTATTTTTGTATGTCAAAATCATTTTATTTCTTACAACTTCTCAGACTTCCTTAAGAAATTTTAGAGTCATCTGGACTGTATAAATATCTTTCTGAGATTTTGATGGAAATTGTGTTTAGTCTCTTTCAGTTTGGGGAGAATTAACATTTTTACTATGCAAAATCTTGTAATACCTGAACATAGTCTGTCTTTACATATTTAGATATTTGTTTTGTATACATTTTAATAGTTTTCAGCATACAAGTCCCACACATGTTTTGTTAGATTTTCACCTAAAGTCATTTTTGGAGTAGCCGTATTTGATATTATTTTTTAATTTCAGTTTTCTCATGTTCATTGCTACTATGCAAAAATAGAATTGATTTTTGCATTATCTTTTATTCTTCAACTTTGTTAAATGAACTTTTTATTCTGAGATTTGTATTTGCATTTTTTCTTTTTTAGATTCTGTGGGATTTTCTACATAGAAAATTATGTCATCTACAAAGAAGGACAGTTTTATTTCTTCCGTTCTGATCTCTCTATGCCTTTTCCCTAATTTCCAGGCCTTTTTTCCTACTGGCAAGAACTACTGGCACTGTGTTGAATAAAAGTGATGAGAGCAAACATGCTTGTCATATTTTTGAATTTTAGGAGGATAATATTCAGTTTTTCATCATGAGGTATAATGTTAATTGTGGATTTTAAAATAGATTGTTTTTGTAAAGTTGAGGTAGTTATCCATTTCTATTTTTATTATAAATTAATACTGTATTGTGTCAAATGCTTTATCTGCAGATTGATATGTTTGTGTAATTTTTCTTCTTTGGCTATTAATTTGGCTAATATGGTGGAATATATATATTATATAGTATATATCACATTATATATATGTAATATATATATACATACACACGTTATTTTAGGTTTTAGTTTCAGGGGCACATGTGCAGGTTTGTTATATAGGTAAACAGGTACCATGGGAGTTTGTTATACAGATTTCTTTGTCACCCAGATACTAAGCCTAGTACCCATTAGCTATTTTTTCTACTATTCACCCTCTCCCATCCTCCACCCTCATCTAGACCCCAGTATGTTGTTCCTTTCTTTGTATCCATGAGTTATCATCATCTAGCTGCCACTTATACATGAGAAAATGTGGCATTTGATTTTCTGTTTGTGGATTAGTTTGCTAAGGGTAATGGCCTCCAGCTTCATCCATATTCCAGCAAAATAAATAATCTTCTTTTTTATGGCTGCATAGTACTCTGTGGTGTATATGTACCACATTTCCTTTATCCAATCTGTCATTTTTGGGCATTTAGGTTGATTTTATGTCTTTGCTATTGTGACTAGTGCTGTGATGAACATACAGGTATATGTATCTTTATGGTAGAATGATTTCTATTTCTCTTGGTATATATCCAGTAATGGGATTGCTGCATCAGATGTAGTTTTGTTTTTTTGCTCTTTGAATAATCATCACACTGCTTTCCACAATGACTGAACTAATTTTCACCCCCACTAATAGTATATAAGCATGCCCTTTTCTCCACAACCTTCTCAGTATCTGCTATTTTTTCACTTTTTAATAATGGCCATTCTGAGTGGTATGAGATAGTGTCTTGTTGTGATTTTAATTTGTATTTCTCTAATGATTAGAGATATTGAGCATTTTTTCATATGCTTTTTAGCCATTTATGTCTTCTTTTGAAAAGTTTCTGTTTGTGTCCTTTGCCCACTTTTTAATGTGTGTGTGTGTGTGTGTGTGTGTGTGTGTGTGTGTGGTTTCTTTGTCTTTCTTTCTTTCTTTCTTTTTTTCTGTACATTTGTTTAACTTCCTTATACATGCTGGATTAGGCCTTCATCAGATGCATATTTTTCAAATATTTTCTTACATTCTTTAGGTCTTTGTTTACTCTGTTGATAGTTTCTTTTTCTGTGCAGAAGCTCTTAAGTTCAATTAGATTAGATTTGTCAAATTTTGCTTTTGTTACAATTGCTTTTGACGTCTTCCTCATGAAATCTTTGCCCATTCATATGTTCAGAGAGGTATTACCTAGGTTGTCTTTCAGGAATTTTTATCATTTTAATATAAAAGTCTTTAATCCATATTGAATTATTTTTTGTATATGATGTAAGAAAGGAGTTCAGGTTCAGGTTCAATCTTCTGCATATGACTAGCCAGTTCGAATTTCCAGAACCATTTGTTGAATAGGAAATTTTTTTTCCATTGTTTATTTTGGTCAGCTTTGTTGAAGCTCAGATGCTCATATGTGTGCAACATTATTTCTAAGCTGTCTATTCTCGTGTGTGTGTGTGTATGTGTGTGTATTATTAGTCTGTTTTTCTACTAGTACCATGCTGTTTTGATTACTGCAGTCCTGCAGTATAGTTTGAAGTCCAGTAACATGATACCTCCAGATTTTCTCTTTTTGCTTAGGATTATCTGGGATATTCTGGCTACTTTTTTGTTCCATATGAAATTGTTTATTTTATTTGTTATTATACTTTAAATTCTGGGATACATGTGCAGAACATGCAGGTATGTTACATAGAATGCCTTAATTGTATGATTGGTAATAGGATGATTTATAATCCTTTGGGTGTATGCCCAGTAATGGGATTGCCGAAGTTCTGGGGTACATGTGCAAAACGTGCAGATTTGTTACATAGAATGATTTATAATAGAATTATTTATAATCCTTTGGGTATATATGCAGTAATGGGATTGCTGTGTCAAATGGTATTTCTAGTTCTAGATCCTTGAGTAATTGCGACACTGTCTTCCACAATGGCTGCACTAATTTACACTCCCACCAACAGTGTAAAAGCATTCCTGTTTATCCACTTCCTCTCCAGCATCTGTTGTCTCCTGAATTTTAATGATTGCCATTCTAACTGGCATGCGATGGTATCTCAATGTGGTTTTGATTTGTATTTCTCTAATGATCAGTGATGATGAGCTTTTTTTTATATGTTTGTTGGCCTCATGTATGTCTTCTTTTGAAAAGTGTCTGTTCATATCCTTCAACATTTTTATGGGATTAATTTTATCTTGTAAATTTGTTTAAGTTCTTTGTAGATTCTGGATAATTAGCCCTTTGTCAGAGGGGTAGACTGCAAAAATTATTTCCCATTCCCATTCTGTTGGTTGCCATTTCACTCTAAGCATAGTTTCCTTTGCTGAGCAGAAGCTCTTTAGTTTAATTAGATCCCATTTGTCTATTTTGGCTTTTGTTGCCATTTCTTTTAATGTTTTAGTTATGAAGTCCTTGCCCATGCCTATGTCCTAAATGGTTTTCTTCTAGGGTTTTTATGGTGTTAGGTATTATATTTAAATCTTTAACTCACCTGGAGTTAACTTTTGTATAAGGTGTAAGGAAGGAGTCCAGTTTCAGTTTTCTGCATTTGACTAGCCAGTTTTCCCAACGCCACTTATTAAATAGGGAATCCTTTCCCCATTGCTTGTTTTTGTCAGATTTGTCAAAGATCAGATGGTTGTAGATGTGTGGCATTATTTCTGAGGTCTCTGTTCTGTTCCATTGGTCTATATCTCTGTTTTGGTAACAGTATTGTGCTGTTTTCATTACTGTAGGCTTCTAGCATAGTTTGAAGTCAGGTAGCGTGGTGCCTCTAGCTTTGTATTTTTTGATTGGGATTGTCTTGGGCTGTGTGGGCTCTTTTTGTTTGTATATGAAATTTTTTTTGTTTGTATATGAAATTTTTTTTTTCCAATTCTGTGAAGAGGGTCAGTGGTAGCTTGATGGGGATAGCATTGAATCTATAAATTACTTTGGTTAATGTGACCATTTTCATAATATTGATTCTTCCTAACCATGAGCATGGAATATTTTTTTCATCTGTTTGTGTCCTCTCTTATTTCTTTGAGCAGTGGTTTGTAGTTCTCCTTGAAGAGGTCCTTCATATCCCTTGTTAATTGTATTCCTAGGTCTAGTGGAGAATCTGGATGTCAACTCCCAGGGAAGAAATAGCAATTCTCCCTTCCCCTGCTTGGGTGGTGCCAGTAAAACAGAAGTTTTAAATTACATTCACAGTCTCATAATGTAAGACCCAAAATGTCCAGGTTTCAGTATAGAGGCATTCCTCATGCCGTGAAACAGGAAGGCATAAAACTAAATCAAACAGACACTTAGTAGATGTCAGTGCAAAGATAACAGAGATGTGAGAATTATCTGACAAGGATATTAAAGCAACCATTTTTTAAAAAATGCTTCAAAAATCAAACATGAACAAGTAAAAATAAAATGTAAAATACTCAGAAACATAAATTATAAAGAATAATACCAGAATTTTAGAACTAAAAAATATAGTAATCAAAACAAACTTAATATATGGGCTACACAGTAAGAGAGGGTGTAGAGGAAAGAATCAGTAAACAAGAAGATAGGAAAGTAACAATTGCCTATCTGGGCAAAAGAAAATAATAGACTTAAAAAATGAACTGAGTTTCAGGGTCTTTGTGGACTATAATGAAAGACGTAATATTTATGTCATTCGAGTCCTAAAAAGAGAAGAGCAAAATGACAGGATTTTAAAAATACTTAAAGAAATCATGATTAAAAACTTCACAAATTTGGTAAAAGACATAATGCAAATATTTTAAGATACCAATTAAAGAAAGCATTTGGTAGATTCTATTAAAAACATCTAATTAAAAACTGTATATATTCTTCAAGACTCAGTTCAAATATAATAATTACATTTATTCATTAGTAAGAACGAATTGACATTTATATAACAATCCATTCCAAGCAACATATAATATACATTCTTTCCAAGAGTCCATAGATTATATGTTGAAATAGGTCACATCTTCATTCATAAAACACACCTTAGGAAATTTAAAAGAATTGAAATCATAGTGTGTTTTCCAATCACAATGCAGTAGTATAAAGGGTAGACACTTTGTCTTTTTCTTATTTGTAATGTTTAATGAATAAATATACTGTATTTTTATGTTGTAATGAAGTGGCTCCATTTTATACATACTTTTCTGAGTGTTTTTATCATAAAATAGATGTTGCTAAATATTATTACTCCATCTATTAATTGAATCACCAGCTAATTTTTCTTTCTTTTGTTAATATGACAAAATTAGATTCATTCATCTTTTCCACTGTTAGATCAGACATATCCTTTTTAACATTTTGCAGAATTTACTGTGTAACAAACCTGCACAATCTTCACATGTACCCCAGAACTTAAAGTATAATAAATAAATTTAAAAGAAAAAAATGGATTTTTACAGCACATATTCATTAGCTCTATAATTTTATTTTTTTAAATGTCTTTTTCATATTTGGTATCATAGTTATGTTGGTCTCAAATAAACAAGCACTTTCCTTCATCTGTTTTCCAAAAGACGGCAAGTTTTGAGTGACTGGTATAATTTCTTTATAAGATATCTGAATTTATTAGTGAAACTGTTTTTGGAATTTTATTTGCAGAATGATTTATGATAATAAAAATTAATCAATTTCAATATACATTGACTTTTCATATTGTATTTAATCTTGCATTTTGGTTGTTTTCTTCAATAATTTTTTCAACTGCATCTAAGTTGTTGATTTACTGTTATATTTTTTTCTTAATATACCTTAACAATATGGTTACTATCTGTAGTATTTTTACTGCTTTGATTATTGTTATTAGTATTTTCTCTCTTTTTCTTGATCAATATAGGTATACACTTATTAATTTTACCATTGTTTTTCTATTAAAATATATCGGTTAATTTTTTGACTGCACTCTCAGAAAATAAATTCAGTGGTCTTATTAACTAAGTATTCTAAGAAATGACTGAGCTGACAATAGTGCAAGGGCATTTTTATGTCATCTCAGTATATGTTGTTCATAGATACTATAACCAGTTAGAACTCAGTTAATAAGATTTGTATTTTTCAATAATGTTTCCATTCAGTTCCTTGCTGAGGCATGAAATATCTTTAAGAACCTTTTACTGAGGTTATTCTTCACCTGGCGTCCTTCCAGCAGCCTTTTTCCTCCTGACCCAGTCATTCTCTTCCTTTACTCCATTATCATATCTGGTCTTTTTTATCTGTCTGTTTCTGTGCATATGGCTACCAAAACATTAAAATTAGAGTTGTACAGCGATCCATGCCTCTCGTGGCTCAAGTGTTGCCAAAAGACAACATTCAAAGAGCAAATGAAAGCATGGTATCTAGTTGTAGAAGAAAAGTAAAATATTAAAAAATGAATGCCATTTTAATATTCTGTTACCACATCTTTACATAATATCAGTAGAAATGCTAGGGTCACATAAACTTTTCTATACTGGAAAGTAATTGTGATTCCAAAGATTGTCATTCGTAAAACTATAAATAGCATTGCCAATAATTAATAATAATAATTTGATGAATCCATGGTTTGAAATGGGCTTTGACACTTTAACTACTGAATAGTTTATATAATGTAAGATATTTTAAAATAAGATAATTTCTTACTACATTGTAAAAGAAAATGAATAAGGAAAGAATTGGCATCTGTAACCTTATTTATCCTTACAGTTTTTAGTTCAATGTCAGGGTAATTTATTTTGTGTATGTGATACTATTGTAGGTATAAATGACTGCATATCCAAATGATCTGAAGGTAAGTATTTCAAATATGGATATACCAGAAGAAAAATGAAAATACAGTAAAATTTTAGTCATTGTTAAGTAGGGTTGTGATTTCCAGAATTCTTTCCTGTGGACTACCCTTTTACTTGGCTTCTCCATTCTTCTTTCATTTATGTAGCCCTTTCCATCATTTGTAATCTACACTGAGTTTCACCCTTCCTTAGATTGTCTAGTGATCATTGATCTTCTCTCACATCAGTGACTGCTGCTGTTTTATTTTTTTCCACAATATTATGAATCTTTCATAATTAACAAGATTTTAAGCATCTTGAAGGCACAGTGAAATGGGACTGACATTTTTAATGAATATCTCTGTTACAACACTTCTGTAAATTATTTAGTCACATCATTACCACTATGTGAAGTGGGTTAAAAATGAGTGGAAACTTAGGATGAAAAAACGATAAGTACTCCAGGATGAAGTCTTAGTGTCTCCAGGATGAAAAAACGATAAGTACGTTGCAAGATGCAGTAAATCTCTTACTCGCTAGACAAGCAATATGACAAAGGGGTTCAGAGTAAGAACTTTGGAGCTAGGAGGAACTGAGTCATGCTTTTATTGGTTATAGGTTATGTTACTATGGGAAGCATTTAAATTCTATGAACCTCCATTTTAACTATTTTTCAAAAGAGAATAATATTAATATTTACCTGGTAGGGTCACTTCAGGGATTAAAAGACATGAATGCAGAATTCTCACTTAGGTATTCAGTAAATGTGAATTTCTCTCTATTATGAGTATCTTTTTTCTCATCCCCCTCCCCAAACCATTTTTTGAACTATTAATATAAATGTAATATATACCGTGAATAATATTATAAATGTTGTACCATTTGCTTGGGAGTACACAGTGAGCATTAGGCATGTCTTACTTCAGTATCCTTGACTTCAAATTTATGGATGAAGCAGTCAAACATGCAATGACCATATAGGTGGTAAATACAAGAATGTCAAAGGAGAAAAGTCCATTCAAAACTCTGCTGGTAGAGTGAAGAAGGAAGTATTTTTTTTTCCTTTAATAAATGTTTTACAAATTGAGATTAAAAAAAAAATCAATGATCACTTTTTAAACTTTGGTATTATCTGCAGACATCTGACACTGAAATTACTCATACCTGTAAGAATATTTGGAATCTTATTACATTTGGTCTTATAATACTATTTAATATTACATAGAAAAATAAGTATTCCACTGACTGACACTTTTATAAACATTCTCATTTTCCCCCATTTTCTTGTAATCCATGTCCGTATTCACAAATCCTCTTTAAAAATTGGTAAGCATAATATAATATTGGCTACTCTGCTTTTAGAAATCTCGGAGTTCTTTTCTTATTTTCTTTACACATTCCAGCATACATAATCAAAGTCAAAGTATCTATTGACCAAAGTGCAAAACGGCCGATTCTTTTGTGTGTTATTCAATGAGAAAAAGATATGTTGTTTAGGGAAGTGCCATTTTTTGAGAGCCATCTAGACTCATAATAATTTTTATTTTTCAGGATTTTTTTCATTTTCATCTTTTTTCCCTATTTTACTTTCTCTGTTCATTCATTTCTTTATTCAAAATATTTTTAAGTACACTTTTCATCCCAACTGAAATATAGATTAAGACAATGTAAATAGTACTTTTAGCCATAAACCATACTGTCATAAATTTGGTTAATATACCTGCTGACTCAGCGTTCATTTTAAGGCTTAGCATAAGTTATTTTAAACCAGTTGTACTCATCATTGGCTTAGTTAAAACTTCCTCTCTCTATATGTTATAGCTCACTTGTTTCTCATCCCACTGACCCATTTCCAAACATACCCACAGCTATTGACCATGATAAAATCTGATGGTTAACATGAGAGTCATGTAAGTTTCCCCTTCACAAGTGTTTTACTTTATTTATGTATGTGTAGTTATCAAATAAGTATAATTTTCAAATTCATAATCTCGAGTTTTATAGTCATAATTATATTTATAATTTATGATTTATTTGTATTTGAAACATTTAATATCCTCCTTTGAGCTATTTGAAACTATATATTGTTGTTTACTCTAGGCATCCTATAGTTCTATAGAACACTAGAACTCATTCCTTCTATTTGGTTATAATTTTGTATCCTTGAGCAAAACTCTCCCTCTTCCCCTTTTCCCCTACCCATCCCATCATCTAGTATAGTATCCTCTCTTCTACTTTTGAATTCTACGAGATCAACTTTATTTTAGCCTCTAGGTATGAGTGACAAAATGCAGTGTTTAACGGTGTTTAACTTACTGCTCCTGGCTTATTTCACTTAATGTCTTCAGTTTCATCTGTGCTGCCATGAATGACAGAATTTTATTCTTTTTTATGGCTGAATAGTATCCCATTGTATATATGTACCACTTTTTTTTTTCAAATCCCTTCATCTGTTATTGAACACTTGAGTTGATGCCATATCTTGCCTATTGTGAATAGTTCTGCAATAAACTATGGTGATGCAGATGTTTCTTCAATATACTGATTCGTTTCCTTTGGATAAATACCCAGTGGTGCGATTGCTGGATCATATAATACTTCTCTTTGTAGTTTTCTGATGAACTTCCATGGATTTACTAGTTTACATTCCCACTAACAGTATATAAGAGTTCTTTTTTCTCCATATCCATGATGACGTTTGTTATTTCTTTTTTGTTCTTTGGATAATAAACATTTTAACTGGAGTGATATGATACCTCATTGTGGCTTTATTTTACATTTCCTTGATACAAAATCAACTAAAATTATATTAAAGACCTGAATACAGGACCTGAAAATTTAAAACTGCTAGAAGAAAACAGGAGAAATCCTTTGGAACATTTGTCTTGAAAACTATTTATCAATAAGACTTCAAAAGCACAGGCAACAAAAGCAAAAATAAAGCGATGGGACCATGTCAAGATAAAAAGTTTCAGCACAGCACAGGAAAAAATCAACAGAGTGGAGAAGCAACCTAGAGAATCAGAGAAAATATTTGCAAACTATTGATCTGACAAGATATTAATATCTAAAATGTACAAGGAATGAAATTATCTCAACAGAAAATAATAATAATTAAATAATCTGAAAAAAGGGCAAATAATCTTAATAAACATTTCTTAAAGTGATATAACAAATATATGAAAACATGTTTAACATCACTAATCAGCAGGGACATGCAAATTAAGTGCTTTCTTTAAACTAGACAATTTATAGCCCCCATGGGAAAGCTTGAGGGTTAATGCCTGTGGCCCAGGATAAAGGCATATTACCCTCTTTCTTACTTTCCACTTTCTGGTTGAGCATTATTCCACCTCTAAACTTTCTGTCATCCTTGCCTAGGCATCCCTAAATTCAGTATATGTGAGTAATACATTTCTTCTGTTTCATGCTTTCAGGTTTCACTTTATTGTGTTTCAACTGACAAACACACTTGATCCTTACTTTCTCCCTGACAGGGGTCCCCTAGAGAGTGGTTATACTGCCTTATGGCCACTCATGACAGAAAGATCTCAAGACCAAATTAGGAGAAGCTATAACAAATTAAATTCAAACACATGCAATTCACAGGGGCAGAAAATAGACAAGTGAAAATTAAAACATATATGTCAGATGTCAACCATAAATAAAGATAAATGAAAGTCAATAGAAAGTACAGGAACTATTTTAGGTAGGGTAGTAGGTAAAGTATTAGGTACAGGAGGACCTTTCTAAGATGAGAATAATCCTGTGATGATTAGGCAGGTGAAAGAGTAGAACAGAAAGCCTAGGGCAGAAGCATACAGAGAGACCAGTGTGACTGGAAAGAGTAGGTGTGGAGGTCAGAGATATAGCTGGAGTCAGATCAGGCAGGATCTTTTATTTAATGGGAAGAGTTGGGTTCTATTTGAAGTGCACTGGGAGACACTAGAGAGTTTTGAATGGAAAAGTGACATAATCTGACCTAAATTTTAAAAAGTATCACTCCTGCTGTAGTAGAAAGATGGTAGATTGTTTGAAGTCATAAATGGAATCACAGAGGAAAGACTGAGACGCTGATAGGATCCAAGAAGAGTTCCTGGTGCTTTAGATAGAGTAGGAGTTTTGGACATGTGTTCCAACTCTGAATATACCTTGACAGTAGAGCTCATTATTTTCAAGGTCATAGAATAGCATGATTGTAAAGGTCTTATTTCACCTGGGCAACAACAACTCTCCTAATTTGACTTAGTTGTGTACCTACAGTGAGAGACCATTCAAAGGTGTGTAGCCAAAGGCTTGTAGTTGCCCTCCCAAGCAGTATTCAGTGGAACAATAGAGAAAATACTTCATGAATAAAGATCAGGTTCAAATAGATATTTAAAATGCAGAAAATTTGTTTTGTGATTGTTAAATCTCTGAGATACTGTAACATAAAATAATCTCTCTTTTATTTAGTATCTTCTAACATGATTTAACCTGGGAATTATACTGTGGCTTAGCACATTGGTAAATGGTTTCCTAAAGTTTTAAATCATCTGCCTTTACCTGGTAGTCAGGAAAATTTGATTTCTACAGGACCCACAAGAATAGCAATCAGTTCATCAAAGATAGAAATATTTAAGCCTCTTAGTTCTAGAAACTTTCTTTTCAAACAGAGATATAGTTTTATATTCTTAACACTTTTAATTACTTTAGAACATTTTTTCTTATGCTAAGTAACCATAATTGTTATATTAATTTGAAACATATATTGCTGTTTCAATAGGTTGAAAATACTCTAATATTTTCAATTTTATATGTTTCAGGTTAGCAATTTTTAAGACTCATAGCAAATTCAGGATTCAACATTTTGGAAGTATTTTTTATTTTCCAGTCATTGTGCTTAGTAATTTATATACATATAACTTAGTTAATACTCAAAATGACTTTGTCAGGAAAAATTGTGAGAAATTTTGATATGAGCAAAGGAAGATGGTTGGTTGACTAGCCAAGGTCATTCATTAGGTTTGTCTCTACCTTTCATTTTTTTGACAATTTTATAAGTTTTAAAAAATAGATAATGATGAAAATCACTTTTGCCCTTAGATATGCAGAGTAGCCATATCTAGTAGAATGTAATTAGCAATTGCATAGAAACATTTTCATCTATAAACGTGTCTGTATATTTGCTTTTTGAATTTTTCTTTGACATAGTTAAAATATCTAAATGGTTCTTTCATTAATAAGGAGTTAAATAAACTATTTAAGATATATAAATTTTATATAGCTATATGAGTAATAGATTATAACCACTTTAAAATACTTTCCTTTGAAATAGATTATTACCCTGTTTTATCAATGGGGACACTGAGACTCAGAAATATTTTTTTAATTTGCTAAAAACATGTTAGTAAATGGTAGACCTAGGATTTGAGCCTCTTCCTGAAAAATGTCACAAATTGCACCATTAACTACCGTGATTAAGAAAAAAAGCCACTATTCAATTTTATTACTTTAATAGCAAAATCAACTATGCATATTGATCTTGAAGAGGAAGACTCTAGTCATTAAACAACCATATTTCTTTATATTTTTTGAGAAAGAATAGAGTGGGAGAAGAGCGGCAAGGAGCAGTATGTTCTCATCTTATCAGTGAGATTGCAGCAGTTATGGTGGGTCCTCCACTGTCTCATTCTTAAAGAAATTCTCCCCCTAGTTTTTCTCACTTCTATTCATTAATGATAACGTAGAGAGTTCCAATTCTCTGTCTTTGGTTCAGCAGGCTTGCAAATAGTCAGGACTGTTTCAAAGCAGGTGGTCTGCAAGTGAATTCATCATGGTATCCAAACCATTCTCAGAGTGCCTACCACTCTGGTTTCTGTTTCCTTGGATTAAGAGGGTCTTCTTTCCACCTGGATTTTTCCTTTTGCTTCCACATCTTGCAATAGCGTGTTGAAATTTCCTACCTGCATTTCAGTACAAACTTATCAGGGCAGTGATTTTTATTTGCTTTCTTTATGGATTTATCCTTTAGGTTTAGAAAAGTTCCAGGTATATAGTAGATATAAAAACTATAGTTGAATTAATAAATGAGTTATCTTTTCTTCCATTCTTCTGGGCTCTGCCTTAGCTAGGGTCTTGCAGGTAGAATAGCAGATTGTCAGGTAACAGGCACTGGAAGCATATCTCCAAGAAAAGAATCTTCCTCTAGTGAAGAAGTTGACTTTTTCCTTAACTTTTTGCTTTCATGTGGACTTAGGGTAGAGGGTCGATGCCCCTTCAGGGTAAAATTATAATAGAAAAAGTTTGAGAAATAGAAAGAGAATGCCGTTGCTACTTGTAGATAAAACCTTCCCATATATTTATTCCTCTATACATATCATATATATTAAGAACTAAAACTTCAGGGAAGGAAGTTATACAAAGAAACTAGGCTAAGAAAGAACTCCTGTTCTCCAGGTACAAGTGAAATAATAAATTTAATAATACCTAATACTAATCTCATGATAATAACCTATTGCTAAGATTTGCTGTATGCCTTGAAGCTGTACTAAGTATTATAAATATATATTTCTCATATTTTTAACTGCCTTTGAGCATAATTGATGTTGTTTCTGTACTATAGATGAAGAAACTGAGGAACAGAGATATGCCAGAAATTACAAAAGTAAGTTACAGAGCTGAAATTTGATTTCAAGTTTTTCTGATTTCAGTTCCTTTATTTTTCATTTATGAGATTCTCAAACTTTGCATAGTTTGATACTTAATGGATATTTGTAACACATCACTAGGAAAATTATATAGCTATATTACAGTTTTCAAAGTAAAATTAAATATTAATAAAATTATTGTTATTACCATTAGTTTTACCAGTAAGTGGTGAGAAATCGTTTGTACTATATCTCCAAAGAATGTTTCAATCTCTGTAATGGTTAACTTGAACTGTAGGTCAGTTTTGCAGTTAATTGATTTCTATTACTACATTTTGT
Organism: Plecturocebus donacophilus; assembly: GCA_004027715.1. Lineage (NCBI taxonomy): Eukaryota > Metazoa > Chordata > Mammalia > Primates > Pitheciidae > Plecturocebus > Plecturocebus donacophilus. The sequence goes on from PVKP010017349.1 coordinate 22,524, forward strand.
TTCTACTAAATTAGAAAAACCCCATTCACATTTTGCATTAGCAGGTAGCAATAATCTGAAAACTCTTTAAATAGCTCTGGTATTCAGGTAAGAGAATTAGCCAGAAATTATGGAGAGTTGTCTCCTGGAACTTCTTTCATCAATTCATCAACTGAGTGTTAAACAGATATATCACTCTCCAAAGCTAGAAAGTTGAATTTTACAACTGAGGAGATAGGTGTGAGTTGTTTCTTCTTTTTTAAAATTCATTTATTATCATAATTTTTTGAGTTATACCTTAAGTTCTGGGGTACAGGTTGAGATCTTGCAGGATTGTTACGTAGGTATACACATGCGTTGGTGGTATGCTGCCTCCTTCCCCCCATCACCTACAGAATTGTTTCTAATCCAATCTTTGATGGCAGTAAGGTGGGAAGTATTTCTACACGTTTTGTAATAGCAATGGAATGTGTTTTTCAATATGCCTTGGAGTTGTACTTCATAGATTATTTTTCTTAACAATATTATTATTTATGGAAATTTTGTCTCATGGTTTGGTGATGTTTCAAATATCCTAGTACCTTATTCAAAGTATTAAACCCTGTGGTATTTCAGTGCTGAGGAAACATATTTAGAGCACTTAAGATTCTGAGTATATCACTTAGCTATGCCACTTGAACAAGCACTTGAAATTATAGATGTGGGTTTAAAACAATGTTTTTATAAAATCTCATTTCACATTTGATAAAGTCATATGAGCACCTTTCCCCTTGGCAGCAGCCAGTCTGTCGTGTTATTAAAAAAAATCATGTACTCAGTGAGCATGGTCAGATCATTTTTATTATTTCCTTCAGCACTGAATCGGCTTATGTGGGATATTGCTGACAATGAACAAATCAAATGGGTATTGGCCTATACAAGTAGCTTTCCTTATTTGTATATCAACATGATTCCTTGCTCCTATGTAATGGATGCTCCCTCAGAACTAAACTAATCCTGCTTTCTGTCCTCAGTTGTCCCTCACAAAATTAAGTCGACAAAAATACAATAGAGAAGGAAACATGAGGATATACATACCCACATCTATTCATGCAATGCACTCTAGTCATTCCTTACTTTTGAAGTAAACACTGCTTTCACATGTTATATGACATTGATATTGTATGACTATCCAGCTCTGTTATATGATGAAGGAAAGTTACCAGTGGCTCATTCTGTCTTCTCTCTATGGATAATATTTGATAAACACTTTCAGATTTATTTTACATGATTCTTCACAGTAGTTGGAATCATCCTTGTCTTTGTTACAAGAGTATGATTTTGAACAAGGTCTGAGTATTTTCTTTCTCTTCTCTACTTTAAATGTCACGAAGTACTGTTGTCCAGGGATGCTGTTGAATGCTGAGGATATGTGAGTTAACAAGGTAAAATGTTCTCTGTGCAGGTGATTCATCAGCCAGTTTGTCAGCATTTCAGGTTGGTACTCTGCAGCACACAGATTTCTTGATTTCTCTCTATTTGTATCATTACCACCTTAGGTCATTTTGACCCTAGTAAAACCTCCAAATTAGTATCACTTCTACTTTTATTCTAATATTCTACTCGAAAAGAACAGACTAAATAATCTTTTAGAAGTATAAATTAGACTGTATTCCTCTCTATTTGTAACTCTGTAATAGCTTCCCATTTTGATTCAAATAACTTTCCAGTGGAATTCAAGGCAATATGTATAGTTAAGCCCTCACTTAACACCAATGATAGGTTCTTCAAAATTTCTACTTTATACAAGGTAACATACAGCATGTCCTCAACATTTGTTAAATGTCCTTTTGTTGTGAGAAAAACAATCATTTTGTTACACATTGTTTTACTTAAAGTTACAGTTTCCAAGAACCCAACAATGAGATTAAGAAAGGACTTACTGCACTCAGTTTCCTCTCTATTTGACCTCGTTTCATATACATTTTTATTTATAGTAAAATAGATACACCGGCTTTCTTATTCCATGTCAAAGCCTTTGCTCTTGCCTTTTCTTCTGTCTGGAATGTTCTTCTCTACATATTACACATTGCTTTCTTTTTTGTCGCTCTTCAGATGCCAATTCAACTGCAATTTCTGCGTTGAGTACCTCCCTGACAAATCTTGTTTATTTTCTTTTTAAAACAGCAGAGACAGGGGTATCACTTTGTGTCTTAGGCTGGTCTTAAACACCTGGGCTCAAGTGATTCTCCCACCTTGGCCTCCCAAAGTGCTAGGATTACCCTGTCCAGCCTCTGACAATTCTTTTCAAAGGGAACATGGTTTGTTTAACAGTGCTTGGCACATACAGGATGCTCAATAATTAAATATAAATGATGAAAGAAGCAACAAAAATAATGTTGAATTATGATAAAAAAAGAAACAGAAAAACTGGGAGAAGCAAATTAGTTAAGGTACTTAGTTATCCCAAGCTTTTAGGAAATTTTGTAGTTGAGTTCAAATCTCAGCTAAGACTCGAAAGATGAGAAGGAACCAGGGAAGAATATTTCAGGTGAGGCAAACAGCAAATGTGAAGGCCCTGAATTTCAAAATTATTTGACACTGAGAATATTCAGTGGTCCAAGGTTGGGGGATATCAGAGAGTGGGGAAGACAGCAGTGAAGAATGAAATTGGAGAAGAGTGTAGAGTCTACTAGTTACATAGACCATAGTAAGTTATTACATTTTATTCCAACTGCAATGAAAAAGAAAATTAAAGGATTATGGGCACAAGAGTAACATGATCTGATTAGCAAAAAGAAAAGATTACTCTGTTTACTCAGTAAAAAAATTGATTAAACAGAGCAAGAGAAAAAGAAAAGATTCCAGTTAGGATATTATAAAGTAAATCAGTTAGAAATATTGGTGGCTGTTTCTTCTATTCACATATTTTTCACTGCTTTATAAAATGTAAACTTTAAGAATTCACTTTTTAAAAACATTTATAGATTCTAATTTTATATTTGAACTGGTGTCCAGCTTGTTATATATATTGTGCTGATTTGAGTCATAATATTGACAGATTTTTAAAATTTTTTGGCAGAACAGTTTACTATATTGGAGCTATTGATTTAGTTTATAAATCGTAACTGCATGTAGAGTGACTAATGGTTCAATCTTCCAGGAAAGTTCCGGTTTATACCTGTTGTCCCATATGATTATTAATATGAGCTGCTTTAATTTACAAAATGTTCCAGTGTATGTTACATATTATCTGATTATTTTGATATAACATTAACAAAAATGGTGAATTAAGAGATAAGTAAATGCACTATATAAATTTGTGCATATATAAGTACAAATAACTAATTTTGTGGTACTGACTATTGATATAGGATGCCATGTGGACCCAGAGATGAGATGAGGAATGATCAACATAGCCCTTTCATGTTCGAAGAGCTGCGACAGACCTTTTCCTAGCTTGAGGTATTCAAAAGAAGCTTTTTCTCTAAGGTGGCTTTCAAGTTTTAAATCATAAGGAAAACCAGACCTAGTGTGGTTTCATCTAACTCTACATATCACCCACCACAGCCCAAATAACTGTACATCTTCAGTGTGTTAACTTTTGTGAGCCCAGACATACCAGGCACTGAACATTACTTGCCTGCCACCACTTACATTTCTTGGTCATGAGGACATCAGTAATTATTCATCACTGCCCTCTGAACCTGGAAAAATTTTCACAGTCCTTCTCTACGTGATATAACAGGCACTCACTATCCCCCCATTAGTGGGCTGCAAGAAAAAAATGTTTGTCATTAACACATTAACCCATTCTGCTCTCTACTCTCCCTGTAAAGCATCACTCATGAGAAGTGAAGAGAGATGTGCATATTTTGACCCAATATTTAATCTTTATTATAAAGATATTAACCTTAGCATGGGATACTTTAGGTCAAAAGTATTTATAACAGTTGTATTTATAGATAACAGAAGTTGAATTTTGACTTCCAATGAGGCACATACTGAAAGAAATTTTAATATTTTTCTGTGAAATTAGAAAACAGTGCAGTGACACTGATTATTTACGAGGATTTCAAGGATTCTTAAATCTTCCAACTTCTTTAATGCCTAGGCTGTTTCTCCAGAGTCTTTGCTGTCATGGTTTCCTGTTCCATTAAAAATACAAGGAAAATATCATGAATGACTTACTGCATCTGGCAATTTCCAGGTGTTTTCTTCTTGATCTATTTGGCCTGTTTTAATAATGCTCTAGAGAGATTTTTCAAAAAATAATGTCAAAGTACTCCTGCAGAAAACTGATTGTTCCCCGTAGAAAAACTGGAAGGCAAAGAGAAAAAAATAGTGTTGCTTCTGTGTACAATATGACAAAGCCTAGGCATTGAAAGTCCCCCTTTTCTCTTTTGCCAGTTACTTGTTGTGGGTTACCTGAAAGGGGAAAAATAGAACTTATGGAAGCCATCTTATGTATATGCTTCCTTTTTTTCCTCATAGCAATTTTTATTTTTCCCCTTTGGTATGATTCACACTTCATACCCCACAACCCTCTACATGCACTAATATAGGAGAAAATAATCTTATATCCAATTCATGAAGGAACCAATTATCCTACAATTACTATTATTTTATGCTCTGTGCAACTGATATGCAGACTAGGACAACAATTAAACTAAAAAAAATATGCTCTCGGGCTGAGCGTGGTGGCTCACACCTGTAATCCCAGAACTTTGGGAGGCTGAGGCAGGAGAATCACTTGAACCTGGAAGGTGCAGGTTGCAGTGAGCTGAGATCGCACCACTGCACTCTAGCCCCGGGCAACAGAGTGAGACTTCTGTCTCAAAAAATAAATAAATAAAATGCTGTCTCTAAAATTATTGCCAGAAAGGAAACATATTTGTTACTTCTTAGGAAAGAATATAAATATATATATATTTTTTTCTCACCTGAAATTCCTTGCAAAAATAAATACTCGTTTTCAACTGCTACAAAAGGGCATCTTCTCCTATTGTTGCAGCTTTGGAAAAAAATGCTAAGCTAGCTCACATTTTTTTTTTTTTACTTTCAGCTTTCATATTCTAATTTGGGATCAGCCACAAGATACACAGCAGCATTCTTAGCTTCAATAATCAGAATAGAACAGTTATTCATGATGTGTAATATTCTGCCTAATGAAACGCATGCTTTTCTCATGAAAACAGAGTGTAAGTTGGCAGCGAATGTTCTTCTTAGCTATCTCAGCCACCACAATTTAGAGGTTACCCAGGGACACTTGCTCTGGAATTGGGAATATATGTGGGATGTGTACAAGAGTAAAATGTCCTAAAGGAAAGAGGAATTAACATGCAAATAGGCTGAAGCTTTTGACTCCACTCAGTCAACTCTCTCTATGCTTTGGTGTGATGTGGAACACTAAAAATAATCCCTGCTATTTGTTTTCATTATACACACTTTGAGGCAAATGGAAATAAGGTAAATGTTATTTATGTAGAATATTCATAACTTGATATTAGTATTTAATATTAGATGTAGCTAGCAGATATAGATAATTTATAACTGAAGCTGATTAGTTTGACATTTGCATTAGGGTAGGGTAACTGCTGTATATTCCAGGTCTCCATGACTCAGGACAATCGAGGTCTATTCTCACATAGGTACTGTTGACACAGCTCAGCAGGAAAGCTCTGCTTCAGATATCCAGGTTTCTTCATGCTGTGGCTCTGCCATGTCTTTGGCTTTAAGGGGAGCAGAAGACAGGAAGACCACGAAGGATCTCACAAGGAGGTTTAGAGGCCAGATCTGGCAACTAGCAATTCTGCCCACATAGTATTTGCCAGAACTCAACCCCATAGCTCCACCTAATTCCAGGAAGACTGAGAAATGTTGTAAAACTCTATGCGCAGAAAAAGGAAGAACCAGTACTTATCTGTTGTTTTCTGCCATAGCTATTTATCCAGTATTAGGCTGTAAAATAGAAACTATTTGATGACTATGTACTGGGTTTGGGTTATCCCAGAAGTATCAGCATTTAGCATCTGTGATGTTTTATACATTTCATATATATATATATATAGTCCCCTTTCAACTAGTGTGTTGAATTTCCCTTTGGAGAATTGTGCACTCATGTTTACCAGAAGTACCATGACTTTGGTGATAGTGTGACATAATTCTATAAAATCATACTATTCTCTGCTCTGAACATGACTTTCATGTAATTACTGCACTGAAAACAGAAGTTTCTGAGGACTGTGACTTCATTCCAGATATTCCACTTTTTGCTTTTAGTAATAATCTTATTTTCTAGACTGCCTTAGTTTATTCTTTGTTTCTATAAAGGAATACTTGAGGCTGGATAATTTATAAAGAAAAGATATTTACTTGGCTAGTAGTTCTGCAGGCTGTATAGGAAGCATGACACCAGCATTTGCTTCTAGTAAGGACTGCAGAAAGCTTCTGCTCATGGAAGAGGGTGAATGAGAACAGCCATCACATGGCAGAAGAGGAGGAAACCGAGTAGGGAGGGAGGTGCCAGACTCTTTAACAACCAGATATCATGAGAATTAAGAGTAAGAACTCCCTCTCTACTGGCATCAAGCCATTCACAAGAGATCTGCCCTCAGAACCCACACACCTCCCACCAGGCCCCACTTAAGAGACTGGGGCTCCAATTTCAACATGAAATATGGAGGGGACAAATATCCAAACTATATCAAAGATTATATCTCAAAAGAAGGCAGTAGCATCTCCAGGATCAATTTCGTATCTCAAAATACTTGAAGGCAGTAGCATCCCCAAGGATCAATTTATTTTACAAATAGATATGTAAGCCCAGGTGTAATAATTATTTTCAATTCGCTAAAGCTGTTTCAGCCCCATGCCTTTTCTGTCCTTAATATTAAACTGGGCTAAAAATAAATTATTATGATTATTAATATCGAAATGGAGTCTTGCTCTATCACCAGGCTAGAGTGCAGTGGTGCAATCTCGGCTCACTGCAACTTCTGCCTCCTGGATTCACACGATTCCCCTGCCTGAGCCTCCCAAGTAGCTGGAACTACAGGCCTCCACCACTGCACCCAGTTAAGTTTCTGTATTTTAGTAGAGATGCAGTTTCACCATATTGGCCAGGATGGTCTTGATCTCCTGACCTCTAAGTTTTTGTATTTTAGTAGAGATGGAGTCCTCGTGATCTGTCTGCCTTGGTCTCCCAAAGTACTGGGATTATAGATGTGAGCCACCACACCTGGCCTAAATTAAAATTTTAATTAAATTCAAAGAATTCCCTTTTTCTCATATCCTCTCCAACACTTGTTATCTTTTGAATTTTTGATAAAAATATGACTTAATATTAACTCCGAGTTTCAAGTAAATATAGCTTGAGCAAAAATGAATATAGATATAAATGCTTCATAGTAATTCACATGATCTTGGTGGCAAAATACATATACTTAGTTTCCACAATGACTCAGTTTTTCTAATTTGAATTATTTTGGAATGCCCATTTACATGCACCATTAAATAGTATATAAATTTTGAAAGAGAAATAGCCACCTAATATACTTGTTCCATAATATTTGGTTTTCTTATACTGAATGTTCTTAAAATATAGGCCTGCTTTACTGATATGTTGTCAAATGCAGTTACAAAGATAAATTTACAAGCAACCATTTCTGACATGAAAAATTTATTTAGGTATCACATATATAATACAATTTAAAATTTGTGTTTGAAATATAATTGTTGAATATAAAAGAATATGGGACAGTGAATGTAATATAGACTTTGGAGTCATTTTACCTGAATTCAAATGCCAATTTCTCTATTTCTTCAAGAAGAACCCAGAAAAAGCTGAGTTATTTTTTTTTAATCTGAGTTTTCTCACCTGCAAAATTGAAATAATATCTCTATTACAGTGTTCTTGTAATAGTTCAGTGAGGTAAAGCACTGGCTTCCAAACATTTAAACTGAAACCCACATTAAAAATATAAAACTTTCATATCATCACTGGGCATGTACATAAACATATCTTATGTGTATGTAAACAAATATATAAATAAAACATCCATAAATTATACTTACCTTTAGTGTGAGATGAATTAATATGTTTTATGTCCTTTTATAAAAAAAGTTGAGATAACTTTATAATTAATAATGGGTGACTACTTTAAGTTTTTAAGCTTTATTGAGGTATAAATAACAAAGAAAAACTTTACATATATATATGGTATATAATCAGTGTTTATATATATATATAAATGTATATAGTGAAATGATAAGCACAACCAGGCTGTTGGATATAAACATCAGATAACATAGTTTCATTTTGTGTGTTGTGAAAATACTAAAGATACACTTTCAGCAAATTTCAAATATACAATATATTGTTATTAACAGTTATTATCATCTTATACATTAAATATACAGAACTTATTTCATAATGACTGAAACTTTTAACTATTTACCAACATCTCCTCATTTTACCCCATCTCGACCTCAGGTAGCTACCCTTCTACTTTCCATTTCTACTTTTTTAGATTCCACATATGAGTGAGTTCATACACTATTTGTCTTTCTGTATCTGGCTTATTTCATTTAGGATAATGTTCTCCAGGTTTATCCATGTTGTTATAAATGGCAGGATTTGCTTCTTTTCTAAGGCCGAATAACATTCAATTCTATTATGTCATATTTATCATATTATTTGTAGAAATATATAAAACTCATTTTTCTTTATTCATTTATCCATTGACAGACACTTAAGTTGTTTCTATATCTTGGCTACTGTAAGGCTGCAATGAACATAGGAATCTAGATATATCTTTTTGATAGTGATTTTATTTCCTTTGAATATATACTAAGAAGTGAAATGCTCAATAGTAAGGTGGTTCTCTTCAATGTTTTGAGGAAACTCCATACTGTTTTTCATAATACTCTACCAATTTACATTAACACCAACAGCATATAAGTGTTGTCTTTTCTCCACATTGTCTACAATATCTTTTAAATCTTTGATAAAAAGCATCCTAAAAGTTATGATTTTAGGGTGTTTCTATGGCGATTCTAGGGCTCACTGTGGCTGAGGTGTATCTAAGACTCGTTGCTTTAATTTGCATTTCCCAAAATTAGCATTGTTGAGCACTTTTTCAATAATCTGTTTGGCATTTCTTTGTCATCTTTGGAGAAATGTCTGTTCAGGTCCTTGGCCCCTTTTTAAGTTGGGTTTTTTAGGATTTTTGTGAATGTTGTTTTTGTTTTCTGTTTTTGTTTTTGTTCTTTTACAATTGAGTTGTACGAGTTCCTTATTTTGGATACTAATCCTGTATCAACGATATATTTTGCAAATATTTCTCCCTTTCTGTAGATTACATTTTATTTTGTTGATTGTTTCCTTTTTTGGGCAGAAATTTTTTAGTTTGATGTAGAACTACCTGTTTATTTTTTTCCTTTATTGCCTATGCATCTGGTGAAATCAGGGACATGATTTTACTATTTTTTGTGATTGTGTAATATTCCATGATGGATATGTACCACATTTTCTTTATTTAATTCAACATTGATGGGTACCCAGGTAGTGTTTCCATGTCTTTGCTATTGTGAATAGTGCAGTGATGAACATATGAGTGCATATATCTTTTGAGATAAGCTATTTTTCTTTGAGAATATACCTAGTAATGAGATTACTGGGTCAAATGATACCTTGTTTTAAGTTATTTGAGAAATCTCCAAATTGCTTTCCAGTGACTGAACTAAATTAAATTCCCACCAAGAATGTGTAAGCATTCCCTTTACTCCACAGCCTTGGCAGCATCTGTGTTCTTTTGACTTTCTAATTGTAGTCATTCTGACTGCTGTAATAGCTAATAATGATGAGCATTTTTCATGTTTGTGGGCCACTTGTATGCCTTCTTTTGAAAAGTGTCTATTCATGTCCTTTGCTTATTTTAATGTTCTTTGCTTGTTGATTTGTTTAAGTTTCTTATGTATTCTGAATAGTAGATCTTTTTTCTAGATATTAGATGCATAGTTTACAAAAATTTCTACCATCCTGTAGATTGTCTCTTTACACTATTGATCATTTCTTCTGCTGTGCATAGGCAGATCCCACTTGTCATTTTTTGTTGTTGCAATTGCTTTGGAGAACTTAGCCAAAAATTTTTACCCAAGCCATAAGTTTTCTTCTAGAATTTCCATAGTTTGATGTATTACACTTAAATCATTAATCTATATTGAATAAATTTCTGTATATGGTGAATTGCAAGGTCCAGTTTCAGTCTTCTGCTATGGGTAGCCAGTTATCACAGCACCATTTATTGAATAAGGAATCCTTCCTCCATTGCTTGCTTCTGTTGGCCATGTTGAAGATCAGATGTTTATAAGTATGCAGATTGACTTCTGAGTTTTCTATTCTATTCCATGAGCTTATGTGTCTGTTTTTGTACCAGTACCATGTTGTTTTGGTTATTATACCCTTATAGTATAGTTTGAAATTGTGTAATATGATGCCTCCAGCTTTGTTCTTTTTGCTTAGGATTGCTTTGGCTATTTAGGCTCTTTTTTGGTGCCATATGAATTTTAGAATGGTTTTGATTGTTTTTTCAATCACCTTACTTATTATTGGCCTGTTCACAGTTATTCTTTCTTCCTGATTTTGTCTTTGTGTCTAAAAATTTATCCTTTTCTCTAGGTTCTTCAAATTGTTAGCATATATTTGTTCATCGCAGTTTCTATTTGTGCTTTTTACTGTTTTGAATTCAGTGTGTCTTTTTTTTTCACTTCTGATTCTATTTATTTGAGGCTTCTCTCTTTTTGATTTAGTGTAGCTGAAGATTTATTAATTTTATATTTTAAAAAACCCCAACTCTTGGTTTTGTTGTCTATTCTATTGTCTTAGTAGTCTCTGTTGCATTTAGTTCTGCCTTAATTTTTTATTTCCTTCCTTTTTCTATATTCATTATTCATGGGCTTAGTGGGCTTAGTTTGTTCTTTTCTCTCCTTCTCCTTCTCCTCCCTCTCCCCCTCCTCCTCTCTTCCCCTGCTCTTCTCTCCCCCTGCCTCTCTCCCCTCTCCCCTCTCCTTCCTCCCTTCCTTCTTCTTTCTTCTTTCTTCTTCTTCCAGAATCTTTCTCTATTACTGTGGCTGGTCACAAAATCCTGCCCTCAAGCAATTCTCTACTTTAGCCTGAAACATTGCTGAGTTACAGAAATAAACCACCCTGCCTAGCCACTTCATTCTTATTTTTAGTTCATTGAGTATAAAGTATTTGATATCTTTCTTTTTTTGTCATATTGACATTTATTGCTTTGAATTTCTCTCTAGAACTACTTTAGCTGAATCCCATAAATTTGTCAGGAAAGATACTTAGTATGATTTCAGTATTTGTAATTTTGTTAAAACTAGTTCTGTGGCACAATGTGTTATCTAGTCCAGGGAATGCTCCCTGTGTATTTGAAAAGAATGTGTGTTCTGTTTCTGTTGGATGGAATGGTCTGTATATGTCTGTTAGGTCCATTTTGTCTAAAGTGTAGATTAAGTGCAATATTTCTCTATTGATTTTCTGTCTGGATAATCTATCCAGTTTTAAAAGTTGGTTATTAAAGTGTCCTACTTTTATTGTATTTCTTTCTATTTCTCCTTTCAGTCCTGTCAATATTTGCTGAATATATTTAGGTGTTCTTATCCTTGTTGGATATTTACTTTTAATTGTTATATCCTCTTGATAAGTTGACCCCTTGATTAATGTATAATGATCTCCTTTGTCTTTCTTGAAAGTTTTCAACTTAAAGTCTATTGTTTCTGAAATAAATATAGCCACCCCATTTTCTTTTGGCTTTCATGTGCATGAAATATCTTTTCCCATCCCTTCACTTTCATAGTATGTGTGTCATTAAGACAGAAGTTAGTCTCTCGTAGGCAGTATATAGTTGGGTCTTAATTTTTCATCCTTTTAGCCACCATATGTCTTTGACTGAAGAATATAATTCTTTGCATTTAAAGTTATTATTGTTTGTAATATTGTCATTTGTTTTTTTGTTTTCTATTTTGCAGTTCCTTTGTTTCATTCTTCCTCTCTTGCTGTTTTCCTTTGTGATTTGCTACTTTTGTGTAGTATTATGCTTTGATTTCTTTTTCTTTATATTTTGTGTATCTATTTACAGTTTTTTTTCCTTGTGGCTACCATAAAGTTTACATAATTTTTTTATAGTTTAAAACCATCTATTTTAAGTTTATACTAGCCTACCTTTCCATACAAAACTATACCATTAATCCATTCTCACACTGCTATAAAGAAATACCTGAGACTGGGTTATTTATAAACAAAAGAGGTGAAATTGGCTCACAATTCTGTGGGCTGTACATAAAGAATGATGTTGGCTAAGTTTCTGAGGAGGACTCAGGAAACTGAAAGATCATGGTAGAAGACAAAGGGGAAGCACAATATTACATGGCTGGAGTAGGCACATGAAAGAGAGAAGAAAGGGGAGATACCACACACTTTTAAATGACCAGGTCTCATGAGAGCACACTTACCCACTACCACGAGAACAGCACCAAGGGGATGGTGCTTCTACATTCATAAGAAACCACCCCCACGAACAAATCACCACCCACTAGGGCCCACATCCAACACTAGGGATTGCAATTAAATAAGAGATTTGGGTGGGGGACACAGATCCAAATTATATTATATACTTTTACTTCCCTACTTCATTTTATGTTTTCAATTTATTTATTTTAATACTGTGTATTCATTAAGAGATTATTGTAGCTACAGTTATTTTTAATTTTATTAACCTCTATGCTAGAACTATAGGTGACTTATAGACCACTATTATGGTATTAAAGTATTCTGAATTTTACTATATACTTGCCTTTACCAACGAGTTTTACACTTTCATATGTTTTCATGTTACTAATTAGCTTCCTTTAATTTCAACTTAAAGAACTCCCTTAGCATTTCTTGTAAAAGAAGTTTAGTGATGATGAGCTCTTTTATCTTTTGTTTTTATGGGAAAGTCTTTATTTCTCTTTCATTTCTGAAAGATAGATTTGCTGGACACAGAATTTTGGTTGACAAGTTTTTTTTTTTTTTCAGTACTTTGACTATGTTATCCCACTCTGTTCTGGCCTGCAGAGTTCTGCCAGTAAATCCACTGATAGCCTGATAGTATTTCATTGTGTGTGATGAGCTTCTATCCTTTTGCTAATAAAAAACTTCAAAATTCTTTATTTGTTTTTAATTTTTAGCAGTTTGATTATAATGTATCCTGATAAATTCTTCTCTGGATTTAAGCTGTTTAGACAATTTTGAATTTTATGTACTTGACTATCTTTCTGTGCAAATTTGTGAAGTTTTTAGTGATTGTCTGTTTAAATAAGCTTTCTGCTCTATTTTTCCCTGTTTTCCTTCTTAGATTCACTTAATGGGAATGTTATCTCCCTTGATGGTGTCCTATAAACCCTGTAGGCTTTCTTTCTTCCTTTTCACTTCTTTTTTAAATTTTTATCCTCTGACTGAATGTTTTGCAGTGACTTGTATTTGAGTATACAGACTTTCTTCTGAATGATCGTCTGCTGTTGATGCTCTCTATTATATATTTCTTTTCATTTGTCATATTCTTTAGCTCCAGAATTTATTTAGATCTGTTTCTTATTTTGGTCTTTTTATTGAACTTCCTATTTGCTTCATGCATTTTTTTCAGACCTCACTGAGTTGTTTTTCTATGTTCTCTTATAGCTTGCTGATATTCCCTAGTACAGTTATTTTGAGTTATTTGTCAGGCAATCCATCAATTTCTGTTTGTTTAGAGTCAGTTACTGAAATGTGATTTTTTCCTTTGTGATTTAATGTTTTCTTGATTTTTTTTTTATGTTTCTTGAAATTTTGCGTTGCTATCTTCATGCTGAAGAGCAGTCACCTCTTCTTGTGTCTAATGATTGGCTCCAGAAGAGAAATACTTTTACCAAATAGCCCAGCTGGGGATTCTGAGTCTCTCTCAGACTTTATCTATGGATGTTCTCACTCTATGCATCTTGTTTTATCTTGAAATGAGGGATTAAAATCATGTGCCTTCTCTCAATCTTGCAAAGCTTGATTAGATGCAGGGAACTCATCTTTGTTTTTTCAGAGTGGTGCCCTGAATTGCTCAACTGTTTGCCTTTTTCAAATTTCACATAGTCAAGCTGGCTGGCTGTATCAGATACTTGCACTTACTGTCAACAGGGGCTCATTTGAGAGGCTGCCTTCTATGTGATAATTTAACACTTATGAGGTTATTTGGGGTGTTCATTGTCATTTTGGGTGAGGTCCATAGGCAAGACATCCCAGGTGGCTTATATCAGCATTCCTGATGGAGTTCATGGAGCAGTTATCAGAGTATACAGCCTTTCTGCCCTGCTCCTAGCATCTGAAACTCACCTTAATATTCTCAATGGCATGAGAAAGAAGTGTGACTCTTGGGCAGTATGTTGCATGGCTGTGCTAACCTGGAAGTTATTTCTTGTGCTATTGCTTTTCTCTTTGGGAGTAATCATCCTCTTTTGGCACTGAGCTATGCTGCCTTTGGGAAGGGATGATATGGGTAAAAGAAAATTATTTTTTTCTGTTATCTTCACTGCATTTATACCCAGACTCAGATTTTTCCCATTGGTATGTTAGAACTTATCTTCTAGTCTCCTAGACTCCCACAAAGGTACACTTGCCCATAGGTAGTTGTCACAATTGATGCTTCTGTGGAAAAATAATGATAGAAATGTCCTACACTGTTATCTAGATGAATAACTAAAGATTTTAAATTTGATTGACAGTACAATGCTTCACCTCTTTGCTTGAGGATTGCCTTTGTTAATGAGGCTTATACTTTTGACTGGTTATCAAAAAGTATGGAGCTTCAAAATGAGATGATCATTGTCTATTTCTCTGTTTAACTTATAGCCAGTTCAGGAAAAATAAAAATTGTTTTGGCCCATATTTCTTCTATAACTGCCTAAAATTTCTTCTTCAATTTTATGCCATGGATTGATTCAAGATTACATACATTGAGATTCTATGAACATTTGTATATTTCTTACACACTTAATTGATTAAGAGTAACCTCTTTAAAGTCTTGCACACTGATGAGGAATTCTCTGAGGAGCACAAATTTTGGAATGATTGACATGATTTTTGATGCCATAATTTAATCTTATAATAGATATTAACATAACATTTTCCACGAAGATTAAAAGCCACTCCCCTGATAAGAGTTTAAGGGGAATTTTGGAGAGTATTGCTCAAAGTTAAGTAAATATGGGAAGGAATAGATTAAAGAGGACCTTATAAACCTAATGGAAAAAAACTGAATTTGTTTTACAAAGCACATATAATTTTTGAATAGGAAAACTGTAGTAGAGGGGATTATTAGAGAGATCTCTGTCAATCAAATGTTCATTTTGGGGCTGCTTTAAACAAAATGTCATACACTGAGTAGTTTGTAAACAACATACATTTATTTCTTACAGTTTAGAATGCTAAAATGTTTAACATAAAGGTGTTGGCAGATTTGATGTCTGGTGATGTCCTGTTTTCTGGTTGGTTCATAGATAGCATCTTCTCACTGTGTCCTCAAATGATAGAAAAAGTGAGAGGCCTCTCTTTTTTTTTAATTGCATTTTAGGTTTTAGAGTACATGTGAAGAACATGCAAGATTGTTGCATAGGTACACACATGGCAGTGTGATTTGCTGCCCTCCTCCCCATCACCTATATCTGGCATTTCTCCGCATGCTATCTCTCCCCAACTCCCCATCCCCCCGCTGTCCCTCCCCTATTTCCCCCCGACAAACCCCAGTGTGTGATGCTCCCCTCTCCGTGTCCATGTTTTCTCATTGTTCACCACCCACATATAAGTGAGAACATGCGGTGTTTGATTTTCTGTTCTTGCGTCAGTTTGCTGAGAATGATGGTTTCCAGATTCATCCATGTCCCTACAAAGGACATGAACTCATCGTTTCTTATGGCTGCATAGCATTCCATGGTGTATATGTGCCACATTTTCCCTGTCCAGTCTATTGTCGATGGCATTTGGGTTGCTTCCAAGTCTTTGCTATTATAAACAGTGCTGCAATGAACATTCGTGTGCATGTGTCCTTATAGTAGAACGATTTATAATCCTTTGGATATATACCCAGTAATGGAATTTCTGGGTCAAATGGAATTTCCATTTCTAGGTCCTTGAGGAATCACCACACTGTCTTCCACAATGGTTGAACTAGTTTACACCCCCACCAACAGTGTAAAAGTGTCCCTATTTCTCCACATCCTCTCCAGCATCTGTTGTCTCTAGATTTTTTAATGAATGCCATTCTAACTGGCGTGAGATGTTATCTCAATGTAGTTTTGATTTGCATTTCTCTAATGACCAGTGATGATGAGCATTTTTTCATATGTTTGTTGGCCTCATGTATGTCTTCTTTTGTAAAGTGTCTGTTCATATCCTTTGCCCACTTTTGAATGGGCTTATTTTTTTTTATAAATCTGTTTTAGTTCTTTGTAGATTCTGGATATTAGCCCTTTGTCAGATGGGTAGACTGCAAAATTTTTTTCTCATTCTTTTGGTTGCCAATTCACTGTAATGACTGTTTCTTTTGCTGTGCAGAAGCTGTGGAGTTTGATTAGATCCCATTTGTTTATTTTGGCTTTTGTTTCCAATGCTTTTGTTGTTTTGGTCATGAAGTCCTTGCCTATACCTATGTCCTGAATGGTTTTGCCTAGGTTTTCTTCTAGGGTTTTTATGGTGTTAGGTCTTATGGTTAAGTCTTTAATCCATCTGGAGTTAATTTTAGTGTAAGGTGTCAGGAAGGGGTCCAGTTTCTGCTTTCTGCACATGGCTAGCTAGTGCTCCCAACACCATTTATTAAACAGGGAATCCTTTTCCCATTGCTTGTTTTTGTCAGGTTTGTCAAAGATCAGATGGTTGTAGATGTGCAGTGTTGCCTCCGAGTCCTCTGTTCTGTTCCATTGGTCTATATCTCTGTTTTGGCACCAGTACAACACTGTTTTGATTACTGTAGCCTTGTAGTATAGTTTGAAGTCCGGTAGTGTGATGCCTCCTGCTTTGTTCTTTTTGCTTAGAATTGTCTTGGCTATGCAGGCTCTCTTTTGGTTCCATATGAAGTTTAGGGTGGTTTTCTCCAGTTCTGTGAAGAAGGTCATTGGTAGCTTGATGGGGATAGCATTGAATCTGTAAATTACTTTGGGCAGTATGGCCATTTTCACGATATTGATTCTTCCTAACCATGAACATGGAATGTTTCTCCATCTATTTGTGTTCTCTCATTTCATTGAGCAGTGGTTTGTAGCCTCTGTAAGGACTGTTTAATAAGGGCAATTATCATATTTTATGAGGGTTCTTCCCATATGACCTAATAACTTCCCAAAGGCCCCATTTCTTAATACAATCACCTTGGGGGTTCAACATGTAAAATTTTGGGGTACACAAACATACCATAGCAAGTACATAGCTCAACACATGATACATGGAAGGTACTCAATAATTGTTTTAATGAGTACATTATGTTTTAAACAGGACTTCTTCAGACTTGAAAAAGCTAGGACAATATAGGGAATAATATAGGACTGTGCTTTGGCTTTGTAATGTCACTGTGTGGTTTGGGGTTATATAGGCACCAAAGCTTAAAGCACAGAATTTGAAAACTGTGGCTGTTCATTCAAAACACCTAGAGAGCTTTGAAAAATGTCCATTGTAACCTAGAAAAATTGAAACAGAATTTCTGGTGGTGGGGCTCACACTTTGGTGTTTTTATTACATGTCCACACTGATTCTAACTAATGTACTGTCAGGGTTCAGAACCAATGTGTTAAAGCAAGTCTGTGAGATAGAGCTAGTTTTCTATGCTAAAGTTAAGTAGGCAATATTTGAAGAATCATGGAGGAAATGGATTTGCCTTGGGAAATAGAGTGCTTTCTCAATAGAAGTGATTAAATATGCTTGGTGACTGGTATATAGAGTAAGGGATTTGTTTCTTTATGGAGAAATATACACATCATATAGGATATTAAATAAGCTGACTAGGTTTTTTTTTCCTCTGGCTATTTGCAGACTTAGTTTGTGACTAATCATACTCACAAAAAGCTAGCCAGAAGATACAAAGTAAGGATTTATTCCTTCCCTACTAGATAATCGTTTCCCTCTATTCTGGGCTTACTAAGTAGTAAAACATGATGAGTTACTTAACCCCGCCCCTCCCTCTCTCTGTGAGCCTATGTGAACATTGGACTGTTGCCTAGTATTCTAATCTCAAGTATTTAACTGACTTACTTGCTCAGGTTCCAGAATCCTGTCAATTCTCCAGTTTAGTCACTTGAGTGAAGCCCAAATGCTCTAAGAACAAAGCTAAGCTGATTAGAAGGGGAAGGGAAGTGTTGGGAAGCACTTGCCTAACATCTTCTAGCCCTTTACCTCCAGTTGAGATCTTCTAGGGTGTCATATTCTTCCTTTAGATTACACTTCTTGGATATTGTGACAAAGTCAGCATAAGCCTGACTTTGCCATAGCCCCTTAAATTCAGCACCCTGGACAGCTCACCTTTTTTCTGGGTTGGGGAAATAAAATATTTTCCAATATAGATAGTGGCTATCTATATTGCTTTGCTGTGCATTTTCACATGTCTATTCTGGTACCTGTTCAAATTTATCCCTTCATTCTAATAGAGGTTTGTTAAAGTGTGTTTTATTAAAAGCAGAAACTAAATCAAAAGTGTGATTTAAAAGGAATATCTAGATGCATGAATGTGAGAGCACCTGGCTGAAGTGAGCAGTAATTTAACAGATTTAATGCAGGCTACTTTAAACAAATAGTTTAATCATAAGCAGATACTGCCAATAAGGAATGGAAATAAAGATAAAAACTCAAGACTGGAGGTCTAAATTTGGTAGGTATCTACCTAAATAAAAACCCTGAAGCAACAAATTGAATATTTATATAAGGGTGAGATGCTTGGGCACATCCACAGAAGGAGTAGAATTAGGCAGAACAAATAGAAAGGAGCAATGGGACCAAATCCTCTAAAATGTGAAAAAAAACCCCCGATAATACACACACACACACACACACACACACACACACACACACACACACACACACGAACTATGAGTGGCTGAATTTTGCAAGTGGAGGAGCAACGAAAGAAGAGAAATAGAAAAGCCAGAGAAGAGTAGTGAAAATGGGGATCTAGAGAATGTGGGCACGAATGAGATTCAGATCACCAGGACAGGAATTATATATAGAAGGTAAGGGAAGAACCAAAGGATTATGAGAAGATTCACATAGAAGCAGTGATGTGCTGTCATGCAGAGAACAAAAAGGATACCATTTGAATTCCTTATGGCCTTTAAAATTAGAAGGCAGACCCATATGTGGGAAGGTTTTGGACTTGGGACTCAAATAATGATGCTGAAGTATGTAGACCAATGTTATATCTCCATAGAGACTTGTAAAATGGAGCACCTACAAATATCTCTGATAAAGTATACCTCAAACAAATTGTAAATTGTATTTTGTACCTTTAACATCACATTTCAATTCTAAAACTGGTTACCTGAAATGTTCATTGTACATTGAGGATTTCACTCAATTTGTAGAGCTATTATTTCTGTTTTATTTTTCACATTAAGATATATGTGTTAACATTAAGATATACGTGTTAACATTAAGATATATGCTCTTCATTAAGTATATAATCTAAATGTGTGAGAAAGTAACATTTTTGTTGTTTTCCTTACTAACAAATAATGAGATAGTTTGTTATAAATCTAGTGTTGCTAGTGCTAGTCATCTCAGCACTATTATAATTAAATATGTCTTGTGCCACAGTTGAATTGGAATAGAATTGCAGAAGCCACTATTGAATTAGAAGCAACACTGGTTCCTGTCTTTTCATTATGTAAATCTAGCTTTTGAGAAGATGTAAGATCAGCAAAAACTGTCAGTCCACCTGCAATTACCTGCCATAATGTCTACCTCCCCCACTAGCACAAGCCTCTTTCTTTGCAGGTGCTATAATTTCCTCAGGGGGAAGTTTATTATCAAGCAAAATTACCTATCTATATTTTCTCACCCAGATTTTTCCAGAAGAATTTAAACTATAATTTTTATTTTTGCCTTTTTAAAAACTTTTTCCTTTTACTTACTGACAGATTCCACAAACATTAACTGAGCACTTACTATATGAAATGTATGATATAAAATGTATAATATAATTATGCAGTTCTTTAAAATCATATGAGAACTCCCACAGGTGACATCTCTTTTAGGCTTCAAAGCAATTCAATAAAAAACCCATAGCTACCTTTGCTTCTTAGTTGAGGAAATTAAAATTTATACGTGGTAATCAATCTATATTTCATTTTTCTCACCTCACATAACTTTGGTACAATACTAGCATCACTCAATATACTTGTGTATTATGAATTCTAAAGAATTTCAACTACATATGTGAAAACTTTCTAAGATTTTGCATGGAATATAGTAGGTACCACAGTTGTTTGTTGAAATAAATTAATAGCATCACAATAAAGCAGTTATCCTGGACAGAATTGTTTTGTATGTAATGACCTTCTGTGACATGGTATCCATTATAATAGGGCATATATATATATATATATTTTAATTTTCTTTTTTAATTTTAGTTTTTTATTCTTTGCTTTATTGAAGTATAACTGGCATACAAAAACTTATACATATTTAATGTAAATATATCAGTGTTTTCATATATATAAAGACACCCATGATAACATCCCACAATCAAGCTACTAAACGTCTTCATCACCTACAAAAATTTTCTGTGTTCTTGCACATCTGTAGAAAAGTAATTGCCATTTTGCAACATGAATTTTAAAACATATAACTAGGCTCATACCCATCTTTATTAATCAAAGTAGGAAACATTATAATCAATATATTTTGCCAGCAAGAAGTAAGTTTGTTTATTCCTGTAGTGTACAAGTCCATGCTTTGGGTTCCCATAAACCCTTGGAAAACATTTTCTGGATACTGCTGGTTGTGGAAGTGTTTTCCCTGCAAAAAGTTGTGGAGATGCTTGAAGTGGTAGTCGGTTAGTGAGAAGTCAGGTGAATATGGCAGATAAAGTAAAACTTTGTAGCCCAATTTGTTCAATTTTTGAAGTATTAGTTGTGCAACCTGTGGTCAGGCATTATTGTGAAGAATTGGGCCCTTTCTGATGGCCAATGCTGGCTGCAGGGATTGCAGTTTTTGGTGCATCTCATTAACTTGCTGAGCGTATTTCTCAGATGTAATGGTTTCCTGGGATTCAGAAAGCAGTAGTAGATCAGACCGGCAACAGACCTCTAAACAATCATCATGACCTTTTTTTTTTTTTTTTTGGTGCAAGTTTGGCTTTAAGAAGTGCTTTGGAGCTTCTTCTTCGTCCAGCTACTGAGCTGGACATCACCTGTTGTCATATAAAATCCACTTTTTGTCACATATTGCAATCCAATTGAGAAATGGTTCCTTGTTGTTGTGTAGAATCAGAGAAGACAACACTTCAAAAATGATGATTTTATTTTATTTTTGCTCAGCTCATGAGACACCCAATGATTGAGCTTTTTCACCTTTTGAATTTGCTCCAAATTCCAAACAACCATGGAATGGTTTACATTGTGTTCTTCGGCAACCTTTCAATTTGTCGTTGTCAACTTCTAATGGCCAGCCACTGTGCTGCTCATCTTCAAGGCTCTCCTTTCCTTTGCAAAAGTTCTTGAATCACCACTGCACTGTGTGTATGTTCATTAGCAGTTCCTGTGCCAAATGCGTTGTTGATGCTTTGAGTTGTCTCTGCTGCTTTGTGACCCATTTTGAACTTGAATACGAAAATTGCTTGAATTTGCTTTTCATCCAACATTATTTTCATACTCTAAAATAAACATAAAATAGCAAGTAATAAGTCATTTGCAAAATAAAAATAAAGTGAGAAATGCCCATTAAAATGATGTATGTCATAACCACATTTATTTAAAATACATATAATATAAAACAAAATCCCAACAATGCAAAAATTGCAATTACTTTTGCACTCACACAATAGTAAGAATACTTAATGTGGGATCTATCTTCTTAACATATTTTAAAGTATGCAATATTATATTGTTAACTATAGTTACTATGTTGTAGAGAAGATTCCTAGAACATACTCATCTTTCATAACTGAAATGTTATACTTATTGAGCAATAATTTATATATTTCTTTTTCACCCTGTCCCTGGTAACTACCATTTTGCTCTTTGCTTCTGAGTTTGACCGTTTCAGATAAGTGGAATCATGCAGTATGTATCCTTCTGTGATTGTATTATTTCATTTAGCATAATATCCTATAGGTTCATCCATATTCGCACATATTGTAGGATTTCTTTCTTTATTTAAGGCTGAAAATATTCTACTGTATGCATGTACTGTGTTTTCTTCATTCATCTGTGGGTGGATATTTGGATTGTTTACATATCCTGTAAATAATGCTACAGTGAGTATTTGGATGCAGATGTCTTTGAGATCCTGATTTCAGTTTGTTTGGATATATATACAGAGGTGAAATTGCTGGATAATATAATAGCCCTATTTTTAAAAATTTGAGGTAGCTTTTACTTTTCTCTATAGTGGTTGCAACATCCTATGTTTCTATTAGTAGTGTACAAGGGCTGCAATATTCCCATATCCTTTTCAACATTTTTTATCTTTTTTAAAAAAATAATAGACATTCTAAATGGTGTCAGTTGTTATCTCATTGTGTTTTTTTATCTGCATTCCCCTAATGATTAATGATGTTGAGCACCCTTTCATATACCTGGATCCATTTGTATGCCTTCTTTGCAAAAATGTTTAAGTCTTTTTTGTATTCAAGTCAAATAATCCTTTAAAAATATTGTTGTTGTGGTTTTTATAGTATTTTAGGAAATGCTTGTATATTTAGGATATTGACTCTTTATCAAATAGATGGTTTGCAAATATTTTTCATTTTGTAGGTTGCCATTCACTCTATTTTGTTATATACAGCTTTTTAGTTTGATGCAGTACTACTCATCTTTTTTTTTTTGTCTATGCTTTTGATGTCAAATCAGGAAATTATTGCCAAGATCAATGATAAGAAGATTTTTCTTATGTTTACTTTTCTGAATTTTACAACTTTGGGTTTTACATTTTAGTCTCTGACCCATCTTGAGTTAAATTTTATATATGATGTAAGGTAGGGGTCAAATTTCATTTTTTTTTTTTTGCATGTGGATATTCAGTTTTCCTAACACCATTTGTTGAAGACACTATCTTTTTTCCATTGAATGTCCTTGACACTCTCATTGCAGATCAGTTGAATGTATATCTATGAAGGAAATTAGAAAAACAATCTAATTTACAACAGCATCAAAAAGAATAAAGTGCCTAGGAATAAACCTAACAAAGGAGGTGATGGTGATAGACTTATGCACAAAAATTATAAAACACTGATTAACAAAATCGAAGAAGACAAAGAAATGGAAAGACATACCATGTTTGTAAATTGGAAAAATTAATTAAGTCAATATTAATTAATTACTGGTTAAATCAATATTAATTGGTTATTGATTGAATTATTATTTTTGAAATATCCATGTAACACAGTGTAATCTACAGATTATGTGATTTTTTACAGAAATAAGAAAAAGTCCTAAAACAGTCCCAACATTTATATGAAACCACAAAGATCCTGATTAGCCAAAGTGATGTTGAGAAAGAAAAGCAAAGCCAGAGGCATACTAATTTTTACATACATTGTAAGATTACAATAATTTAAAAAATACAGAGCCAT
>PVKP010017350.1:0-46321 GCA_004027715.1 Plecturocebus donacophilus
TGAAGTTCTCGTGTTGTGTTTTTCAGCTCCATCAATTCACTTATGCTCTTCTCTAAGTTGTCCATTCTCGTCAGCATTTCATTAAATCTTCTTTCAAGGTTCTTAGTTTCTTTGCATTGGGTTAGAACATGTTCTTTCAGCTCACAGAAGTTTCTTATTATCTACCTTCTGAAGCCTGATTCTGTGAGTTCATCACACTCATCCTCCTCAAGCCTTGTTCTCTTGCTGATGAGGAGCTGCGATCCTCTGTAGGAGGAGAGGCATTCTGATTTCGGGTGTTCTCAGCCTTTTTGCACTGGTTTCTTCCCATTTTTGTGGATCTATCCACCTGTCGTCTTTGTAATTGCCGACTTTCAGGTTGGGTCTCTGAGTGGACGTCCGGCTTGTTGGTGATGAAGTTTTTTCTGTTTCTTAGTTTTCCTTCAGGGGGCGCCCCTTCCCCACAGAGCTGGGCCTTCCCGGGTTCAGCTGTGCTTGTTCTCAGCCTCAGCGCTTCCAATTGCTGTTCTCCTTGTGGGGAGGGGACCTGCCGAGCCCGACTAAAAGGGCATCCAGTCCGGTACACTCCGCACCGAGAAGCGCTGCGCCGGCCAAAAGAGTCATGCTGGCGACCCTTGTGGCTCCTTCGCCGAGAATCTCCCAGTCCGTGGGCATCAAATATTCGTCTGCAATTGCGGCGTCCACTCGCTCTCTGCGCCCTCACTGGGAGCCACAATCCCGAGCCGCTGCTACGCGGCCATCTTGGATCTCTCTCCGCCCAGTGATGAAGTTTTTTTGTTTTTTAGTTTTCCTTTGGCGCACGCCCCTTCCCCACAGAGCCGGACCTTCCTGGGTTCGCTGTCCTTGCTGTGAAACTCTCAGTCCTCAGCGCTTCCAATTGCTGTTTTCCTTGTGGGGATGGGACCAGCCGAGCCCATCCGTCTCGTATACTCTGCACCGGGAAGCGCCGCGCTTGGGCGCCGGCAAAATAGCCGCGCCGGCCAAAAGAGTCGCGCTGGCAACCCGTGTGGCTCCTCTGCCGTAATCTCCCGGTCTGTGGGCAACAAAAATTCATCGGAAAGTGTGGCGTCCACTCGTTCTCTGTGCTTTCACTGCGAGCTACATTCCTGAGCTGTTGCTAATCGGCCATCTTGGATCTCTCTCCTGTTTTTTGTTTTTATAAAATTCTATTTTTATTTTAATTGACTCAGATAAAGTATCAGGTGTTTACTGGGGTCACCATTCACTGACTGATTTTCTTTTTCTTTTTTTTTTTTCGAGGCTGAATCTTGCTATGTTGCCAGGCTGGAGTGTGGCGCGATCTCAGCCCACTGCAACTTCCGCCTCCCAGGTTCAAGCAATTCTTCTGCCTCAGCCTCCCATGTAGCTGGGACTACAGGCATGCACCACCATGCCCAACTAACTTTTGTATTTTTTAGTAGAGACGGGGTTTCACCATGTTGGCCAGGATGGTCTCAATCTCTTGACCTCATGATCCACTCGCCTCGGCCTCCCAAAGTACTGGGATTACAAGCATGAGCCACCATGCCCAGCCTGTTTTTTGTTTTTTTGAGACAGAGTTTTTCTCTTGTTGTCCAGCCTGGAGTGCAATGGCACGATCTCGTCTGACTGCAACTTCTGCCTCCCGGGTTTAAGCGATTCTACTGCCTCAGCCTCCCAAGTAGCTGGGTTTACAGGCGTGTGCCACCATGCCCAGCTAATTTTGTATTTTTAGTAGAGATGGGGTTTCTCCACTTTGGTCAGGCCAGTCTCTAACTCTTGACCTCAGGTGATCCACCCACCTCGGCCTCCCAAAGGCCATTAGTAAACTAACTGAATTTTAACAAAGGAAGCCTTAGGAAAACGGATGAAGATACAGTTGGAAAATTAAAGTCATGCTTCCTCGATACATACCTCAATTCTGGCAGCTTCTTGCCTGGAATTTTCCAAAATCAGTTTTTGGTAGTCTTGCCATTTGTATTATCTTTATTTATATAGTTCTGGTTATGCTTGGTATATGCCAGCTGTTTTGGGAGTAATGATTTTCCTTCCTTCTCTTGGCTCCTATTAAGTGTTAAATTGCTGAAATTGACCTTTAATGCTTCCAAAGCAATCAGCATTTTTCTCTCTGGATGGCTTTTAGAAAGGGATATAATTTACTGATTCAGCCAGTGAAGAGAAAGCCTTCCATGGTATGGTTTACACAAAGCAGGTGACAAAAGGATCACATAGAATTAATTTCTGGCTGGACACAGTGGCTCACGCTTGTAATCCCAACACTTTGGGAGGCCAAGGTGGGCAATCGTTTGAGATCAGCCTGGCCAACATGGAAAAACCCCATCTATACTAAAAATACAAAAATTAGCCAGGCATGGTGGCAGGCACCTGTAGTCCCAGCTACTCAGGAGGCTAAGACATGAGAATTGCTTGAACCCAGGAGGCAAAGATTGCAGTAAGCTGTGAGTGCACCACTGTACTCAGTCCTGGGTGACAGAGACTCTGCCTCAAAAAAAAAAAAAAAAAAAAAAAGAATGAATTTCTGCCCTCTGAGGGGACGTAGGGAATAGAAATATTACACCAACCATCCTGGCCAACGTGATGAAATGCCGTCTCTACTAAATATACAAAAATTATATGGGTGCGGTGGTGTGCGCCTGTAATCCCAGCTACTCAGGAGGCTGAGGCAGAATTGCTTGAACCTGGGAGGTGGAGGTTAGAGTGAGCCGAGATCATGCCACTGCACTCCAGCCTTTTTTGAGACTCTGTCTCAAAAAAAAAAGAAAGAAAGAAATATTACACCAATTCATAAATTAGTAAAGACGTTATCTTATCTCTCTATCACTCACCAAGATTTTTAGAGGTAGAACTGAGTGTTGATTATGTCACTGGGGTTGGAGGTGAGAGACCAGTCATGAATTGACTTTTCCAGCCTGGATATGTAGAAAAGAGTGGCCTATATCCTTCCCACTTCTAGTGGGGATCTGTCCCACTGGTCTGCAGAAGAACAGCATTACAAGCTGGTTATGGGAGCTTGACCTGAACATAAAAAGGCTGTTCTTATCTTTAGATGATATGCATGAGACCATATTAACATTCTGATGCTCAAAAAGCATTTTGCCTGACAGACCATTATACATATCACAGGATTTGGTCCTGGTGACAGAAGGTTTGAGGACGTTTCCCAAATGTTCTGTTCTCAGGCTTCTTCCTGATTGACCTGGATGAGAGTCTGGTGCATAAGTCACTAACAGCCCGTAGCAAGCAGGAGGCTATTTCAGCTGATCTCAGCAAGGCTTGTCATAACCAGCTCCTCTCTCAGTCATACCTTCGAGGCAGTACAGGGTTTCAAGAATTGGCCTTGACCAGGGCATAATGGTTCATGCTTGGAATCCCAGCACTTTGGGAAGCCAAGGCAGGCAGATCACTTGAGTCTAGGAGTTTGAGACCAGCCTGGGCAACATGGCAAAACCCCATATCTACAAAAACTACAAAAAATAGCTAGGCATAGTGCTGTATGCCTATAGTCCCAGATGCTCAGGAGGCTGAGGTGGGAGGAGCACCAGAGCCTGGGAGGTTGAGGCTGTAGTAAGCTCACACTACTGCACTCCAGCCTGGGTGACAGAGCAAGACCTTGTCTCCAAAAAAAAGAAGGCCGAGCATGGTGGTTGAGTGCCTATAGTCCCAGCTACTAGGGAGGCTGAGGCGGGAGGGAGGATTGCTTCAACCCTGGAGGCAGAGGTTACAGTGAGCTGAGATCACACCACTACACTCCAGCCTGGGTGACTGAGCGAGATTCTGTCTCAGAAAAAAAAAAAAATTGGCCTTGAAGGGAAAGCCCTTTTTCCGGCAGGATGCTTCTTCCTGGACATCCGTACTGTGGGATTAATGCCCAAATACCCAACTGTGAGAGCCAGCCTTACACTGAGAGCTGAGATGTAAGCATGGCCCACTTAGCAGAGAGAGGCAGAACAGAGGTGACAAAGGCAGACACCAACACTGTTCTAGGCCAGGGAGCCTTGGTCTGCCAAACGTGGAAGCAGGGACGCAAAGCTAAAGGTAGAGGGAAGCAGGCAGAATGCCTAAGAGCCTCTGCTTGGTCCATGGCCTTGGGCTACCTTCCATAATTTAGCTATCAGAACAAATAAACTTTACTTCCCTGTATCAAGAGGGACTCAGACCTAGCTCTAACTTGTTTCTCTGGTTTCAGTTCTTGCCTTGTAAATACTAAAACCTGAAAGTGGAGGTAGCTATTATATTGTTGCCTGTTTGGAGGTTGCCCAAGGAATTCCTCTTAGGACTGAATTGCTTCTACTGTTAATGCCAGAGGCATGGAAGCCACTGCTGGCCTCAGAGTCAGGGGTCGCAGGTCAAAGGCAGAACAGCTTGCTAGGTCTTACTGAAAACAGCCCTCAAAGGGTTGAACTTTTTGGGATTTTCCTTCACTTGCAAGCTGCATGTTTGTCTAATAGATGCACAACTTGATTAAATGCCAGCGTATCACAGTTGCACTTATACTTAAGAACAAGCTAGTTCTAATCTCTCTGCCATCACTAATTAATTAGATACTTTGAACTATCCCCAACTGTTTGAAAGCTGTGAAAAATACAACCTGCATAGTTAAATTTCTGCACAAGCCCATTTCCTCACTTGTTCTTGTCGTATACACCATTCTTTAAACGTGATTTCTATTTGTACATGTTTCTAAACACAGTCTGGCTATTTTCCTATCATAATTAGATATCCTTCCACTACTGGCCAAGAAATATACTCACACAGTAAGTCCAATAACAAAAGTATGTGAAAGGCCAGGTGCGGTGGCTCACGTCTGTAATCCCAGCACTTTGGGAGGCTGAGGCAGGCAGATCACTTGAGGTCAGGAGTTCGAGACCAGCCTAGCCAACGTGGTGAAACCCCACCTCTACCAAAAAATACAAAAAATTAACCAGGCCTGGTGGCACACACCTGTATGTAGTCCCAGCCCCTCAGGAGACTGAGGCACCAGAATCACTTGAACCCGGGAGGCAGAGGTTACAATGAGACAAGATTGTACTACTGCACTTCAGCCTGGATGACAGAGTGAGGTCCTGTCTCAAAAAAACCAAAATGTATATGAGAGACCAGTTGAATAAGTTAGACATGCCTTCAGATTGTTGCTTCTATTGGCCACATTTTCGAAATTTGGTTTTTTCTTTGTAAATCTTACCTGAATGCCTCAGAAAGGTTTGTTGTTGTTATTGTTAATTATATCTCTTCATTGAGATTTTTTTTTCTTTTTTTTCTTTTTCTTTCTTTTTTTTTTTTTTTAAAGACGGGGTTTCACTATTGGTCAAGCTGGTCTTGAACTCCCGACCTCAGGTGATCTGCTCACCTTGGCCTCCAAAGTACTTGGATTACAGGCATTTCATTGAGATTTTAAAACATTTTTCTGCCTACAAGGAGCCAGGCAGGGGCATGCACAGTGGCTGTTAACATTCAACTATTTAATTTTATGATATAATTATATATCAGCTTTGCAAGTAATTTCCAGTCTTTCTTTCCTGTGATAGTATGGTCTTTAAAGTAATTGAGCACTGGCCAGGCACAGTAACTCATGCCTGTAATCCTAGCACTATGGGAGGCTGAGGAGGGCAGATCACCTGAAGTCAGGAGTTCGAGACCAGCCTGACCAACATGGTGAAACCCCGTCTCTACTAAATATAACAAAAATTAGTCAGGCATGGTGATGTGCACCTGTCGTCCCAGGTACTCAGGAGAATTGCTTGAACCTAGAAGGCAGAGGTTCCAGTGAGCTGAGATCACACCACTGCATTCCAGCCTAGACAACACAGCAAGACTCTGTCTCAAAAAAAAAAAGTAAATGAGCACAGGCTGGACACAGTGGCTCACACTTGTAATCCTAGCACTTTGGGAGGCCAAGGCAGGAGGATTGCTTAAGCCCAGGAGTTCAAGACCAGATGGGCAACATGGTAAAACCTCATCTCTACAAAAAATACACAAATTAGCCAGGTATGGTTGCACATACCTGTAGTCCCAACTGCTTGGGAGGCTGAGGTAGGAGGGTCACTTGCCCCCAGGAGGTCAAGGCTGCAATGAGCCCTCACTGCACTCCAGTGTGGGTTACAGAGTGAGACCCTATCTCAAACAAAACAAAACAGAAAAAATACATAAAGTAATTGAGCACAGAAAGACCTATTCCATATTCAGGGAGTCTCTGAAAGTTGCCCCTGCTGACTCACATGGGGTGTACACTACATTTGTAGGACTGGAATGTCTGGACATGCTGAAGATCAGTTAGAATATTTCTATATTCCTGTATCCCTAGGTTAAAACTTTCATCAGTGGCACATTCACATTCATGCCAGGCCTTGAACCCTGAAGTCTCCTTAGCCAAATCCCCATGATCCTCGGTCTCTAGAAGCAGCTATGGTTTGGACCATCTTTTTTCCTTTGATTTGATGTTCTCAAAGGGGGACAAGTAACAGTTTCTGGCCGGGCACAGTGGCTTGTGCCTGTAATCCCAGCACTTTGGGAGGCCAAGGCAGGTGTCTCACCTGAGGTTAGGAGTTTAAGACCAGCATGACCAACATGGAGAAACGCCATCTCTGCTAAAAATACAAAATCAGGCTGGGCTCAGTGGCTCATGCCTGTAATCCCAGCACTTTGGGAGGCTGAGGCAGTGGATCACAAGGTCAGGAGTTCCAGACCAGCCGGTCGAATATACTGAAACCCCGCCTCTATTAAAACAAAACAAAACAAAAAAACAACAACTGACTCCTTTAAGATTTGGCCTAGGTAGTTAAAAAAAAAAAAAAAAAATTAGGCAGGCATGGTGGCACATGCCTGTAACCCCAGCTACTTGGAAGGTTGAGGCAGGAGAATCGATTGAACCTGGGAGGCAGAGGTTGTGGTGAGCCGAGATGGTGCCATTGCACTCCAGCCTGGACAACAAGAGTGAAACTCCATCTTGAAAAATATATGTATATATAATACACAGTACACATATTCCTTCCCACTCTCTAACCACATTCTTGAATTCCAAACCGGATTTTGTCCTCTACCAGAAAAGCCAGACTGCATCAAGATCTCTCCCACTAGAGCTCACCCTCTTTCTTGAGGATTAAGCAGCTATCCAGCCCTCTCTAAGCCAAATGGCTCTTGACTAATGTGTAGTAAGTGGAACACAGTTGAAAGGTTATAGGTAATTGTGCAACTCTGATTCTTATCAACTTCATCTTCCTTCGCCCTCCTAGGTAACAGCTTGCCTGATTGCTGTGGCTAAAACAGACAGTGAAGTTCAAGTACGCAGAGCTGCCATACATGTGATTGTGCTGCTGCTTCGGGGACTCAGCCAGAAAGCTACTGAGGTCAGTCAGTCTCTCGCCCTTTGCAGTTTCTCCATCTCTCTCTCTCTCTCTCTCTCTTTTTTTTTTTTTTTTGTCTATTTCTCAATCTTCCTTTTACCAGGGAAGACCTCAAACCTCTTCCCTTGATGGACTCATGCAAATGAATCCATCAGCAGGGATTTTTTGCAGGAAAATGACCTTGTTCGTATCTTCAGTGTATGTCTCCATTACCTCAGTAACATATTGGCCAAACTATAAACTAACTGCTGGAGAAAAACCAGAGCACAAGGTTACAGATTGAGGCCCTGAATCCTGGCATTGTCCTCAGCAGCCAGCTCCAAGATGAGCTAGCTAGAACACATTCACCCTGCCTCTACAGCCTGAACTTGAGTGACTTGCCTTCCTGACTCATTAAATTATTCGTGTTGAATTACTAAAGGACCTCATTGAATATGTTTCCTTTCTAGCTGAGTTCAATCCGTGACATGTTAGTTGCTGCAT
This sequence comes from Plecturocebus donacophilus, assembly GCA_004027715.1. NCBI lineage: Eukaryota > Metazoa > Chordata > Mammalia > Primates > Pitheciidae > Plecturocebus > Plecturocebus donacophilus. Next base: position 7,824 of record PVKP010017350.1, read on the forward strand.
AAATTAAATTTTCTTCCTTCTTCAAGTGAATTTGGCTGGATTTCTCCCCAGTATATGGCCAATACAGGAAGTGTGTGTGTGTGTGTGTGTGTGTGTGTGTGTGTGTGTATGTATGTACATATATATATAACCATATGTATGCTGAGAATAAGCGACCCCTAAATTAATTTTCTTTTTTATTTTAATGGAAATACATTCCCAGTTGACTTCATATGGAATATTTACATTTATAATTCACCACCCAGTATCCACAATGCTCGTCTGTGGCTGACACATCATTATTTAACCAAGTGTCAGTGAAGCCATTATAAAAGTGACTGTTTTATCACACGTGTGGGCTTTATTCATCCTAGAATGTTACCATATTGAGTTTCTGATGCCATTTTTGTACAGGCATGGACTCAGTAATTATCCCCTTTCCTTCACAGCACATTTTCTCTTTACATAGCGACTTGCTGTTGGTGCAGCTCAATAGTGAGGCAATTGGATTTCGCAGTGCTTTGGGAATAGTGCTTTACCCTGAGCTGCATTTCTCCCTCTTCTCCTCTGCCTTGTGTAAGTTAAAGTTTGGATTGAATGAGCTTATCTGATGTGAGCATGTTCAACTACAAATTACATAAACTTCAACTGCGATGGCCTAAACAAGTAAGGATTTGTTTTTCTCACATCACAAGAAATATGTAGGTAGGTGGTGTCTGTTTAGCAGCTCAATATCAACAGGGCCAATATTCCCTGGCCATTGTGAATGTTTTAAATGAGGAAGAAAAAATAAGAGAAGGGCAGCCCTACGTGCTTTTGTTTCCTATTTTGGGGAACTAAGATAGTTTCCCAGATGCACCCCCAAGGAGACGTCCTGTTTCATTGGTCAGAACTGTGTCATATAATTGTTTCTAGCTGCAAGGGAGCCTGGCTATGCATTTAATTGGCACATTGCTACTCTGAATAAAATTGAATTTATTCAGCAAGGAAGATGGCAGAAAATGGGTATTGGGGTGGCAACTAATAATGACACAAAGGAATATGGAGAAGATCTGGCTGACTCATAAAAACTTCTATGGCCAGGTGCGGTGGCTCATGCCTGTAATCCCAGCACTTTGGGAGGCTGAGGTGGGCAGATCACTTGAGGCCAGGAGTTCAAGACAAGCCTGGCCTACAATACAAAACCCTATCTCTACTAAAAATACAAAAAAGTAGCCAGGTGTGGTGGCAGGCACCTGTAGTCCCAGCTACCTGGGAGGCTGAGGCAGGAAAATCAATTGAACTGGGAGGTGGAGGTTGCAATTAGCCAAGGTCATGCCATGCACTCCAGCCTGGGTGACAGAGCAAGACTCTGTAAGTGCATACACCCTTACTGAGTGAGAGAGCGAGAGTGAGAGAGCCAGAGCCAGAGAGAGAGAGAGAGAGAGAGAGAGGGTGTGTGTTTGTGTGTGTGTGTGTGTGTGTGTGTGTGTGTGTGTGTGTAGCAGAGGAAAATGTCTGGTTAACAAAGTCAGAGAAGAAATCGAAACTCTGCCCAGATATCTCACATCTGTGTGTAGCCAATGAAAGCAACACTGCTTGTCTCACAAGTGCTAAAATAATTTGTGGCCATGGAAGATTTTTGTCACTTTGAAAACCCATGTGAATGAAAAACCTCCCCCTGTTCTCCAAACCGTCTCTAGTCTCTACTCACTGAAACTTATAAGTTGTGCTTAGTGAATAAAGAAAAGGAAATGGGAAGGGATGAACAGATGATTCCTCTTCCTGGTGCATCCTTGAGACCAGGTGTGCTAAATCTTGTAATCGTAGGTGTGATTATAATCAGGGGCACTTATGAGAAGCGGAGATAACCACAAAGCTTTCAATCTGGGATTTCTCTTTATGGTTCTGTTTTGCCCCCAGGAACAGCTGAAGTGAAAATGCCATACTGTTAATGAAGTTCTACGTTTTTCTCCTTCTAATCACTATCTCTCAAGCTATGGAGTGCCAAAAGATAATACCAGGTTTCAGTGAATTCTCTGTTGCTTGTGGATGCATCAGCCAAGGGCCTCTGTGGTTGTGGCAGCTGGAAAAGGAGGTAGGGGTTCAGGAGATAGATTGGCATCAGAGAGGGGAAACAACAGCTCTAACTCATGAGGCAGTTTTTACCTCTTTCCCATTTGAATGTAGCCAGAGTTTTGTGCAGTCAACACAATATCCACATTGGAGGGAAATACTGCATTCACTTTTTTTTTTTTTTTTTTGACAGAATCTCACTCTTGTGCCCAGACTAGAGTGCATGGTGCGATCTTAGCTCACTGCAACCTCCGCCTCCTGGGTTCAAGCAATTCTCATGCCTCAGCCACCTGAGTAGCTGGGATTACAGACTCACACCATCACACCCAACTAATTTTTGTATTTTTAGTAGAGACAGGGTTTCACCATGTTGGCCAAGTTGGTCTCGATCTCTTGACCTCAACTGAGCCACTGCGCCTGGCCCTGCATTAACTTTGTTATTGAAAAACTTATTTTCTCTGCTCAGCCTTGTTTTGGCCTTATGACAATATCTGTTTATTATATAGCTTGAAGTCTAGTAGAAGCCAGAAGGAACTCCCTTTAGACCCGTTCTACCTTATTACCCTTGCTGAAAAATAAATATACTAGGAATACCCAGTAGAGGAGATATGTTCAGAACTGTACCTTACTGTTGGCCTCAGAGTTAAGAGGTGAGCTGACAGAATGAGGAAACTGTGCTTAACTACCCAGCTCATCCTGAGTTAGAGCTCTGCACAGTAACTTGTTTATTCTGAGTATTGTCAATGTTTAGGATATCCATGTTCTTTTTCTTTTGAGACAGAGTCTCGCTCTGTCACTCAGGCTGGAGTGCAGTGTCGTGATCGCAGCTCACTGAAACCTCCACCTCCCTCCCAGTTTCAGGCAATTCTCCTACCTTAGCCTCCCAAGTAGCTGGAATTACAGACATGTGCCACCATGCCCAGCTAATTTTTGATGGGTTTTCACCATATTGGCACCTAAGGTCTCAAACTCTAAATAATTAAACATTCATAATGTCCAGGTTACAACTCACATATACAACCCAATATAAAGACAACCCTATATAAATTACTGAATATAGGAAAAACCAGGAAAATGGAACATGTTCTCCATAGAGAAGAAAATCACCTAAGACCAACCTCAAGGTAATCCTGTTGTTGGAATTATCAGAAAAGGATTTTAAAGCAAATATTATAATTATCCTCAATGAAGTAGAGGAAAAATATTTCTGCAAAGATAGGAAATCTCAGAAAAGAAATAGAAATGATTTAAAAAGGGCCAAATGGAGCCGGGCGCAGTGGCTCACACCTGTAATCCCAGCACTTTGGGAGGCTGAGACAGGTGGCTCATGAGATCAGGAGATTGAGACCATCCTGGCCAACGTGGTAAAACTGTCTCTACAAAAATACAAAAATTAGCTGGGTATGGTGGTACGTGCCTATAATTGCACCTACTTGGGAGGCTGTGGCATGAGAATTGCTTGAACCTGGGAAGCAGAGGTTGCAGTGAGCCAAGATCACACCATTGCACTCCAGCCTGGTGACAGAGCAAGACTCCATCTCAAAACAAAAAAAAAAAAACAAAAAGAAAAAACAAAAAATGGGAGGGGATAAATGGAAGTTCTAGAACTAAAAACTACAATAACTGGCTTTTTTTTTAAAATATGGAATTAACCAAGAAAAGAATAAATGAATTGAAAGAGCAGTAGAAATTATCTAATAGGAAGAACAAAGAGAAAAAAAGATTTAAAGAATGAGTGATTTCAGGCCAGGTGTGGTGGCTCATGCCTATAATCCCAGCACCTTCTTTGGGAGGTTGAGGTGGGCGGATCAACTGAGGTCAGGAGTTCAAGACCAGCCTGGCCAACACGGTGAAACCTTGTCTGTACTAAAAATACAAAAATTAGCTTGGCATGGTGGTGGTTGCCTGTAATCCTAGTTACTTGGGAGGCTGAGGCAGTAGAATCACTTGAACCTGGGAGGTAGAGGTTGTAGTGAGCCAAGATTGCACAGTTGCACTCCAGCCTGGGCGACAGGAGTGAGACTCTGTCACAAAGAAAAAAAAATGAGTGATTTGGGGTGACCACAGGCTCTCAGGACCCTAACCTTATATTTCCCACAGGAGCAGTGGTTCAATATCTGCTAATGCAGCACTCACAGTAACTTTATAAAACATAACTACCACAAATAACGAGAATTGACTATATATATAGGTGGAAAAAAAAAGTTGATCTTAAAATGAATGATTGGGGGTTGATTTATCAAGGTAACTACATTACGCTGCAGTCTTCTACGTAGTTTATTGAAAGTTGACTTCTTAGAAGAAATATGAAATATTTGATAACTTTGCACATGGATTTGTAGTGTCTAAGTATGGCAGCATTTTATATTAAAACTCTTTCCCTTGCTTTTTAGTATTAAAAGATAATTCCCAGAGCAGCTTTTCTTCCTTGTAATCCCTAATTTTAGATGACAAAAGAATAATCTTTTCTCTATTCTGTGTAGTAGGAGATCAGTATTAGGCTTTAGAATTAATTTCTTCAAAATGATAAAATGTCTTAACATCGGGTTGTTTTTTCAAAAATAAGCAAAGCTTGGAAGCATCTTCAGGGGAAGAGTTTGAAGATTTTTTTTGTTTGTTTTTTTAAACAGAGTCTCACTCTGTTCCCCAGGCTGGAGTATAGTGGTGTGATCTCTGCTCACTGCAACCTCTGCCTCCCGGGTTCAAGCGATTATCCTACTTCAGCCTCCTGAGTAGCTGGAATTACAGGTGCCCACCACCACGCCCAGCTAATTTTTTGTATTTTTAGTAGAGGCGAGTTTTCACCATGTTGGCCAGGCTGGTCTTGAACTCCTGACCTCGTGATTTGCCTGCCTCGGCCTCCCAAAGTGCTGGGATTACAGGCGTGAGCCACCGCGCCCAGACTTTTTTTTTATGAGACAGACTCTTGCTGTGTCACCCAGGCTGGAGCACAGTGGCACAATCTCAGCTCACTGCAGCCTCTGCCTCTTGGGTTCAAGAGATTCTTGTGCCTCAGACTCCTAAGTAGTTGGGATTACAGGCACACCCACCATGCGCAGCTAATTTTTTGTATTTTTTTTTTTGTAGAGACGGGGTTTCGCCATGTTGGCCAGGTTGGTCTCAAACTCCTGACCTCAAGCAATTTGCCTGCCTCTGCATCTCAAAGTGCTGAGATTACAGGCGTGAATCACTGCGCCCTGCCAGGATTAATTTTTTTTTTAAGAGATGGATGTCTTGTTCTGTGGCCCAGGCTAAAGTGCAGTAGCATGATCAAAGCTCACTGCAGCCTCAAACTCCTAGGCTCAAGCAGTCCTCCTGCCTCAGTCTCCCAGGGATTAATTATTAATTGATGGCTGTTTTAAGTTCTGAGGCAAACTCAGGCCTCAGTGCAGGAATTATTTTTTTTTTAGATAGAGTCTTGCTCTGTCGCCCAGGCTGGAGTGCAGTGGTGTGATCTTGGCTCACTGCAACCTCTGCCTCCCAGGTTCAAGCGATTCTCCTGCCTCGGCCTTTCAAGTAGCTAGGACTATGGGTACGCACCACCATGCCCGGGTAATTTTTGTATTTTTAGTAGAAACAGGGTTTCATCTTATTGACCAGACTGGTCTCAATCTCCTGACCTTATGATCCACCCACCACAGCCTCCCAAAGTGCTGGGATTACAGGCGCAGGAATGATTTTTAATTTCTTCAAATGAGTTCACTATTGGACTCTGATGGCTGAAGCCTCTTCCTAATAAGGTTATTTATGAATGGTGAGTTCACCATTTCTTGTTTTATTATTTATTATTTTTATTTATTTATTTATTTTTTAAAGAGATGGGGTTTCACCATGTTGGCCAAGCTGGTCTTGAACTCCTGGCCTCAAGTGATCCACCCATCTCAGCCTCCCAAAGTGCTGGGATTACAGGCGTGAGCCACCGCGCCTAGCCAAGTTCACCATTTCTACTGGAGATTACTCTCCTACTTCTCTGTGAGAGAGAAGGCAAACCCTGGCTAAAAAAAAAGAAAGAAATGGTTTGTATATGATGCTCTGCTTTTTTAATTACAAGAGTTATTCTTAGAGATTTCAGGGGCATATTTATCCCACGTTTGAGTCAGGATCCTGAGAGAGCAGGGCTAAAAGGGTGTCGGGCAAGGAGTAATGCTAGGCTGGGGACAGACCCAAGCTGAGGGAACTTGATGAACAGCAGAAAAGCAAAGTCAGGCCCAGGTAGATGGGGCTGGTCTTCTGCTGACCCGATGGAGGTAAAATGAGTGTGTGCTCTTCATCAAGAGTACCAGATCCCCCTCTTCCCCTCACCTTATGGCCTTCTGTGTCTGCCTCCTTCACTTAATATCATGTGATTAAGGCTCCCCCATGTTTTTAAAAATTTTTTGTTCTTTTTTCTTTGGAGGCCACCATGCCTGCCTCCTCCCCCTGCTTTTTTTTTTTTTGAGACAGAGTCTTGCTCTGTCACCAGGCACCAGGCTGGAGTACAGTGGCGCGATCTTGGCTCACTGCAACCTCCGCCTCCCGGATTCAAGCAGTTCTCCTGCCTCAGCCTCCCGGGTAGCTGGGACTGCAGGCACATGCCACCACGCCCAGCTAATTTTTTTGTGTGTTTTTAGTAGAGACGGGGTTTCACCATGTTGGTCAGGATGGTCTCAATCTCTTAACCTCGTGATCCGCCCACCTTGGCCTCCCAAAGTGCTAGGATTACAGGCTTGAGCCACCATGCCCGGCCTCTTTTTTTTTTTTTTTTTTTTTTTTTTTAATTTTTTGGAGACAGAGTCTTGCTCTGTCTCCCAGGCTGGAGTATAGTGGTAAAATCTCAACTCACTGAACCTCAGCCTCCCAGGCTTAAGCAGTCCTCCCACTTCAGCCTCCCCAGCAGCTGGGACTATAAGCATACGCCACCACACCCAGCTAATTTTTGTATTTTTTTGTGGAGACAGAGTTTTGCTGTGTTGCCCAGACTGGTCTTAAACTCCTGTGCTCAAACTATCCATCCACCTCAGCCTCCCAAAGTTATAGGATTACAGGTGTGAGCCACTTCGCCCAATCTTGATTTTACAGTTCACTTGGTGGCTTCCTAGTAGATCTTTGTGTAAAAGTGGACTCCTCAGCTTCCAAAGTTGGAAAAGCTGGCCTGTATGAGAGGGATGAAGCAACAGTCTAGTGGCTTTGGCTTCAGGCATGGACTCTGGAGCGGGATGTTCAAGATGAAGTCCTAGCTTTGCAACTTGCTGGCAGTAAGACCCTGCACAAATTAGTCGACCTTTCTTCTCCTCAACTTCCTCATCTATAAAATGGAAATAATAATAATAGTGCTGCTTTATAGAGTTGTTATAATAATTAATTGAGCTTATCTATGAAAAGCATTTAGAATGTATAAGTTATAAAAGCTCAATATTTATTAGTTATTATTGTTATTAACATGCCCTCACACATATATATATATATTCTCCTTCCCCATTCTTCCTATTTAGTTATATTAGTTTTGTAAAATCAGCATTCAGTGTTTATATTATTAAGACTATAGCTATTATCTAGTCTATGATCATACTTCCTTTCTTGTTTGAATTTTAGTTTTCTCTGAAGTTCATAAATGTCTCATGTTTATATCTGTTACTTTTCTATGAACCTATCATTAATTAATCCCTAATCTTTGCTGAAAGTTTATAAATCTCATAAAAGGTTCAAACACATCAGGTAATCTAACAGCTTCATCTTCTCGGAGGCATGTCTCCTATAGCCTTCATCCACTGCTCTTGTCTGGACTAGTTACTTCTAAGCCTACTGCAAGATTTAAGAACAGAGCACTTAAAAGCTGATGATACTCTATGTACAAGTACTTATTTATGGACTAGTGGACTTTATAATAGGGTGATGATCTGGCCAGGTGATTTCACTGGGAGACTCCATGCCGTGACTACCTTGAAGTCTTTGGTGGGGGGCTTGGCAGAAAAGAATCTTAGTCTCGGCGAGGTGCAGTGGCTCACGCCTGTAATCTTAGTACTTTGGGAGGCCAAGGTGGGTGGATCACCTGAGGTCAGGAGCTTGAGACCAGCTTGGCAAACACGGTGAACCCCCCCTACACTAAAAATACAAAAAAATTAGCTGGGCATGGTGGCAGGCACCTGTAGTCCCAGCTACTCAGAAGGCTAAGGTAGGAGAATTGCTAGAACCCTGGAGGTGGAGGTTGCAATGAGCCAAGTTTGTGCCGTTGTACTCCAGCCTGGGCAACAGAGCAAGACTCTGTCTCAAAAAAATAAAAAAGAATCAGTCTCCCATAGAGGATAGAAGCCTGGCTGGAGGGTAGGTTCTGGAAGATGAGTGGAAGGAGGATGGAGGTCTCACCATTCAGTATGTAGACTTTCACTTATCCTCCTATTGGTTTGTTTGTTTTCTGAGACGGAGTCTGCTGTGTCCCAAGCTGGAGTACAGTGGTGCCATCTCAGCTCCCTGCAACCTCCACCTTCCACTTTCAATAGATTCTCCTGCCTCAGCCTCTGAGTAGCTGGGATTACAGGTATGTGCTGCCATGCCCTGCTAACTTTTTGTATTTTTAGTAGAAACAAGGTTTCACCATATTAGCCAGGCTGGTCTCAAACTCCTGACCTCAGGTGATCTGCCCTCCTCAGCCTCCCAAAGTGCTGGGATTACAGGCATGAGCCACTGCGCCCGGCCTATCCTCTATTTTTACTGTGGCACTCTCATCTGTGTCTGTATCTAATGTCTACCTATCCAGAGTCTCTCTGGTAGGACCCTCCAAAGAGTAAACACTCCAGGCTTCTGCTGGTTGGGAGGGGCAGTCACCTGGATGCAGAGAGTAGTAGAAGAGGGCTCGGGGGACTTGATTGCTACTCAGACATACTCTCAACCAGGGCTTCCGTTCACCCTGATTTTAAGAGGCATGGTGCCATTAACTCCTGAAAGTTTCTGAGATTCTGTGGTAATTAGGCTTGCTTCTAGGACTCTTAGGTTTAATGAATCAATTTATCATCCAGACCAGGACACTTTTGAGAGTGAAAGAGATGCTATTAATAATTATTACCAGGGCATCAGGCATAAAATGTGTATTATCCTGGGCAAATCAGGACTGTGACCCTAGGCGTCATCTAACTACTTTCCAGCATCAAAACTTTTGTTGCTATTGTCTTGTTAGTTCTTTTTGCTCTGATAACTTAAAGATGCCATTTTTTTTATCCCTCTACATACTTTTAATGAGGTTTCAAGAGAGAGCAGTGATGTATGCATATGTTCAATCCGCCAGCTTTCAGGAGGCAGGCTTCATTCTTCCCTCTTTATCAATGGAGAAAGTAGGTATGAAGTGGATGTGTGACTGTAATCAGAGTTCTTTGGTTTTAAGCAAAAGAAACCTTGTTGAAACAAGCTCAAGCAAAGGGAACTTTAGCCTGTTGCATCCAAAGAAGGGCTGAACAACCACATTGTGGGAAAAGCAGAGAGAGCTGGTAGTGGGGGTCAGTGACGCAGAATCACAAACTGAAAAACTCCATCTCTTGTCCATGCTACTCTTTCATTTCAGCTTCAGTCCCCTGTCCTGGAATCCAGCTTTCTTCCTGTGGCAGCAACATGACCACTGATGGTGGCCCATCAGAAAGATTGCCTTTCTAGACTCAAGTGCAAAAATTCTGGAAAGGAGACTTAATGTTTCAACTAAGACCACATGTTCATCCCCAGATCAGCCAACTTGGCTTGGCCAAGTGTGGTGTGAGGTTGCTGGCTTATGTAAAATCACATTCAGCCTCCACCATAGCCATTTGTGCAAAGTCAGGCTGGGGCCAGTGTCTAGGACTAGGGAATAATCCCATAGATTTCCTCAACAGTAACTTGGCCAAATCCACATGATGCTAGTGATGGGCTTGAAAAGTAAGGCTGAAAAGATGAGGACTCAGTACGTTATTGGGATTGCTAAACTATAAATGTTCAACTTTTGCTAGTAATGACATAGGGGACAGTGTGGAAACTCTAACATTTAAAACTATTCCCTTTCAGCCTCTTATGCAAAATCATTTGCATAGATCTACATGTGTTAGAACTTGGTTTGTTTTCTTCTTCTGCATCAGACTTACAATAGTTTTATTTTCTGTAGGACAGCTTTTGCTTTACTCTTCTGATTGCTATTTAAAATGACCAAGATTCTCTCATTTAAACATAAATTCTGTCACAGAATTTTAGGATGTTAGAAGTGGAAGAGGACTTAGACTATTTATATTTCACAGAAATTTCTCTGGCACACTAAATTGATGAGTTGCTCCTTTGAAATAAGGCCTTCCTGATCAAATAAGTTTAGAAAATGCTGTATATACAACTAGACATTCTCCTTTCGGAGACTCAGTACATAGCCTATTAAGAAGTCTGAGATGTCCTGCAGCAAAGAAAACTAACAATTTCCTAAATTCATTTACCAGGGAACCCTTTTTTCTCATAAGCAGGCCAAGTAATAATGTTCCATGGAAGATACTTTGGGAAATAATGCAACTGTCTTATTTTATGAATTAGGCAACTAAAGCTCATAAAGAGACAATGGTTTATAATTTTCCAAAGTTAATGCCAGGAAACATTAGCACTCATTAGCAACATGTTATCAGTTGTTACTGGTAACTTACCTTGGCCAAGTACCAGTGAAATAGAGTATCTTCTCTCTTCTTCTTCTTCTTTAATTCACTCCTTTGTCTTGTTCATCTGGAAGAATGTTTGTCTGATTATCCATCGTGTTTTAGGTAACATCATTAAGATGAGTGAGAACACAAATTAAGCACCAGGTTTGGGAAAGTCTACTCCATCAGCCTCCTTCTGTATATCAGACCCAATGTACTTTTATTATAACAAATTATTATAACAAGTATTTTGTAGTAGTCTATTTATTTTCCCAAAATAAAATTTATAGCTTAACCTATATGCATATTTTAAAAATCAACATCATGCCCAATTAATTGTAATGTAAAGAAGAAATGATAGTCATTTATAATAAAATACTATGCATTTTAATGTGTAACTGTCCAGGCTAACTCTAAGACATAATGAACTATTCAGTTGTTTTTATATAGAGAGTGACCATGAACGTAACTGCTGCAAATGCAAATTGATTCAGGTATCTTATATTGGCAACTCAGGAGTACCATGAGAGACACTGAATAGCCTGATTTTCAAAAATGGTAAATTGGCCAGGCTAGGTGGCTCACGCCTATAATCCTAGCACTTTCAGAGGCCAAGGTGGGTGGATCATCTGAGGTCAGGAGTTCAAGACCAGCCTGGCCATCATGATGAAACCCCATCTTTTTTTATAAAAAAAAATAAAAATATTTAAAAAAAAAAAAAGGTAAATTGCTCTTTGTAAAATCCCAAAGAAATAAAAATATTCTCTCAGTTTATATGGTAGTTGTGTTTCTGAAAAATAGAGTATAAATTAAAACTAAACAAAAACACTTTTATTTAGTCATTACTATATGACAGTACTTACATCCCTGTGCTTTATATTAATTAATTTACCCAATCCTCATAGTAATTCCATTTCAGTACGATTACTATTTGTATTATTTTCTTTTATTTATGGGCAACTTCCTAAGCCATACTCAGAGAATTCTACTATCCCTATTTGAAACATGAAGAGACTAAGACGAAGAAGTAAGTAACTTGTTCAACAACCATTAAGTGGCAGGCAGTAGATAAACCCAGGCAGTGCCGCTCCAGAGCTCACACACACATCTTCTACATCCCTGTCACCTGAAGGACTCCAATACTGAGTCACCTGGGCATTCCCTGCACAGATCATGAGACAGTGACGGGAAAGTGTTCGGGTGCCCAGGTTTCCTGACCTCCCAGGACCTGCCAGCGGGAGCTCTGTAAGAGAGCAAAAGCAGGAAACAGCTTGGCTTCTGTTTTTGCCCTTCCTCATGCTCCCATACCTCTTGCCAAAAGCACAGTCCAACCACAGACTATACCATCCAACAACTTCCCATATTGTACACAGAACTGAAAAAAGCAGGAGGCAGAGAAAAACTGAAAGAGACCAGACACCTTCAGGGCTGCCAAGCAGGAGAGTCAGTCCTGGGACTTTTCCTCCTTTCCTACAACCTGATTCAGGGATTATTTCTTCCCAGAGAGTGATTATGCTAATAATCAGATGGGCCTATGGGTTGCCAACCTCATTTATCTTTGCTCTATCCTCTGAAAGGGAGGAGTTCTGACTAAGTGTACCCTCCTTGGGGTGATGCGCAATGACAGTCTGGATTGATGCTCTGAGGTCTGATCCAGCTCATTGCTCATCACCCCATGGATTGTTTGCTCACAGCAAATCTGTGCCAAATAAATTCCAAGTCCTCCAATGTTTGATACTTAACAGTAATATAACTAACCCTGATTAAGGGTTTATTATATGCCAGTCAGATCACTAAATACTTTATTATCTCACTGAGTCCCCCTAACAACCTTGTGAGAGACATATGCTTATTAACTCTATTTGATTATCACTATTAACTATTTCTTATCTAACATATAAGAAAATTCAGGTCCAGAGGTTTATATACGGATGTCACACAGCCAGTAAGTGAGAGAATTGAACGCAAACCCAGGCTGTCGTATTGCCAGCTTTGCCGTTCTGAAGAAACTAATTAGAACTGGCTTGAGATTATACTTGAGGAAGAAGTGAAGTGTTACAGTGTATTAGGACAAACCTGGATTCCTGGGACTTCTGCTTCCTTAACCACTGGACTTTTCTACTCTTTTTTTTTGAGATGGAGTTTTGCTCTTGTCGTCCAGGCTAGAGTGCAATGACATGATCTAGGCTCACTGCAACCTCCACCTTGCCGGTTTAGGCTATTCTCTTGCCTCAGCCTCCTGAGCAGCTGGGATTACAGGTGCGTGCGCTACCACATTGGCTAATTTTTGTATTTTTTAGTAGAGACAAGGTTTCACCATGTTGGCCAGGCTAGTCTCAAACTCCTGACCTCGTGATCCGTCTGCCTTGGCCTCCCAAAGTCCTGGGATTACAGGTGTGATTCACCATGCCTGGCCACTTTTCTACTCTTTAATTCTCCTTGGTCGACAGGTATTTAGTTACCCAGGGATGGTAAGGGAACTGCAGCTACAGAGATCTTTCTGAGGTGGAAATCTGCTGAAGTCTGATCCCAACTAATAATTTTTCAGTAGTTTCTTGTGGTCTGTCAGATGAAGATCAGATCCCTTTGTATGACATACAAGGCCCTTTGTAATCTGGACCCACCTGCCTTCTATCACTTTCTGTCCCATGCTTGCCTTCTTATGCCCTGAGAAGCTCATGGCAGCCCCAGAATAATCTGCCATCCTGATTTCTGCCTCCACATCTTGGTCCATACTGTTTCTTATGCCTCAGATGCCTTCTTTCCCCTATCTATCCATCTGGTGAGCTTGTATTAATCCTGTAGGGCTCCACTACATGTTATACTCTTTGTGTAAAGCATGGATTTTTTTTAAGTTTAATTAAAGAGTAATAGAAATGGGGTCTCACCAGGCTGCTCTTGAACTCCTGGGCTCAAGTGATCCACCTATCTTGGCCTCCCAAAGCTCTAGAACTACAGGTGTGAGCCACTGCACCCAGCCTCCATTCACTTTTATATTCCCAAAAGCTAACACGTTGCCTTGTTTATAAGTGAATGAAATCATTTCTGTAAGAGGCATGACCAGCCTGGGCAACCACATCTCTACTAAAAATAAAAAATTTAGCTTAGTATGATGGTACATGCCTGTAGTCCCAGCTATTCTGGAAACGGAGGCGAGAAGATCACATGAGCCTAGGAGTTCAAGGCTACAGTGAATTATCATTATGCCACTGCACTCCACACCAGGCAACAGAGCAAGACTCTGTCTCTAAAAAAATAAAAAATAAATTTAAAAAAAAAAAAAGAAGCATAGAACATTGCTCTAAAATTTCTTGGTACCTACCTTTGCAATAAATGACTTCTTAGGTCTTAAACTGGGAATTCTGGGACTTCCAAAATCTAGTTTCAGGTTTCCCAAGAGCCAAAGTTGTCTGAACAAGTTTTCTTACGGTCTCTTAAGAAGGAAATTATGCCTCCTTACTTGGAAACACCTACAGGGTTTTTTTGTTGTTGCAGTTGGGTAGACTTGCTATTTCCAAATCAGCCGGGTGAAGGAGTCCTCAGGCAGTATGACAGAATGAGTACTGATGGTCTGCTAGCGTCACTCTGCTTTTCAAAATTTAGCTCCTTCTGTAGTCCCAGCACTCTAGGAGGCCAAGGCAGGTGGATCACCTGGTTTGAGACCATCCTGGCCAACATAGTGAAACCATCTCTACTAAAAATACTGCTCCTGGCCCTACAGCCATACTTTTCTGATGTGGGGTGGGGTTATTTTTTCCAGTCTGGTCCATGCCATGCATATACATATAATGCACATAATACAGACCCTTACCAGAGCCTCTGATGTGTCAGGGACTCTGGGTTTTTTGGCCTTTGGTCCTACTGTAGCCCCTTATGTTCCTGAAGCATCTTGCCTACGGCATTGAATTCCAGTGAGCAGATGCCCTAAGGACTGCGATCTGCACTTCTGTTATCCACAGAGGCATGACCTGAGGCCGTGTGACTAGGGCAAGCCTGAGGTAAGTCAGGGTGCCCTAAAGCAAGCTGGCATCCTAAAGGAAGCCTAAAACATTGGAGTCAGCCACCAGCTCATCTGTTGCTCCCCATCTTCTCTCATCAGCCAGGCACCATCCAAATAAACAACTTCGATGGTGCAGGAGAAAGATCAAGTTCTCTGCATGGTGTCCTCCTGCATATTGAATTTCCTAGTAATACACATACGGAAAGCAAGGTTTGTGAACTTAAACCTAACAGTTGCAGATGTGAATTCTAGCTATTTGTCCTTGAGCAAATCTCTAAACCTCGCTAAACTCCTGTGCCCTAATTCATAACCTGGGGCTAATAATACATGTCTCATAGGGTTAAATGAGATAATGTGTCCAGGGCTTAGTATAATGACTGAAATGTAGTAAACACTCAACAAACAGTAGTAGTGAGCCTTTTTCAGATGCTGTCTAATCCCACGTGGGAGGCTTTCCATGCAGAAAGGAAATAGGACTGCAGTGCCCTCAGTGGGGTGTCTGGAGATCTTGAAGGACTGGAAACAATGAAGCCTGTTCCCTTAGATGTGGTAATTGAGTACAGTTTGAAAGCTGGGGTTGTACTCACCTTCTCAGAACAATGCTTCCAGTCTCTTTTCTCAGAAGCAGTAGCCTACTGCCTTTGCACACACTCCGACCATTTTCCGTGCTGCCTTTGTGCTATTTCAGGCTAGTGGAGGTGTAGGAAAGCTGTCGCCTTCCTCAGGTTGCTATTTAAAGACATTCTGAAACATTTTGCCACCGCTGCTCCTGCCACCACGGCTGCCACTCCTGTCCCAGCTGCAGGGAGCTGCATGGTCGCTGATCCCTCCAGCCCCTGGGCAGCATGCCTCAGCTCAGCGTAAGCCAGCCGGGGAGCATGCACAGTTGTGTTAGGAGTTCTGACTGCCTATTTTTTGTTTAGGACCCCTGCGCTATCACCCCTCCCAAGGGTTAACTGCTACCCACCATCTTGGTCTTTGTCCCGAAACAACCTAGCCTGTCCATGTCCCTATAGCATTTTTGGCACTTGACCAGTTAAAAATATTTCTCCCTTATTCCTTAGTGCAAATCACACACGATCCCCACCTCATCCCCTTTCCACCCCGTCTCCAATTTGCAGTTTAGATGCTCTTCCCATTTAGCAGCCAGACCCAATCCAGAAAGGGTAAAAATGCCGTTTATCTCTAGCATTAGCAGAGAAAAATACCTTTAAAATAAAAGTGTTTTGAAATGCTCAGTAACCTCTAGTTAATAATAATGCCACTGTGAACTTCTGTGAGTTTGAGATACTCTATCTGTCAGGCATGGGTAGAAATCTCTTAGACATTAATAATCCTGCCTTTCTTTACTGACTGTCCAGACACTTTCAATGAAGTGTCTCAAAAAGCTGGTCTTTCAGGTTTGAATTGGCCCTAATTTCTTTTTCATAGACCCATCAAAGTGAAAGTTTGGGTTTTATCAGGAAAGCATTATTATTCTTCAGGCCAGAGCTCCTGAATGAGGTCCAGATTGTCTGCGTCCATTCTTCTTCCACAATTTATTTGTTTCCTGCCTATTATCTTAGATAGGCCACTCACCTCGAAGACCTCGGAGTCTGGTTCCTTTCTGCTTGCCTGGCAGAATTCTTCCTGATGCTTTCCATTCTGCAGCATAGCTTGATCAGAGCTTCCAGTGTGCCAGATACCAACATCATCTGACCCTCGCTGACCTGATACTGTGCTCAGACTACATTAAATTCATTTCCCCACATCCATGCCACCTCCCTCTTCTTCTCACTTTCCTTCATTTATTCATCTGCCTAGCCATTCTTCCTTTGACTTTTGCTACCTATTCTTTGTTTTCAGAGATGTGTCTTTCCTCCTCCCATTCTTTTTTTTTTTTTTTTTTGAGACAGGGTCTTACTCTGTCACCCAGGATAGAGTGCAATGGTGTGGTCTCAGCTCACTGCAACCTCTGCCTCCCATGTTCAAGCAATTCTCCCACCTCAGCCTCCAGAGTAGCTGAGATTACAGGAGCATGCCACCACACCACCCGACTAATTTTTGTATTTTTAGTAGAGACAGGGTTTCATGTTGGGATTTCCATGTTGGTCAGGCTGGTCTTGAACGCCTGACCTCGTGATCCACTTGCCTCGGCCTCCCAAAGTGCTAGGATTATAGGCATGAGCCACTGCACCTGGCCTCCCCCTCCTATTCTTATTCTTTGGTGGTAAACCCACTTTTCTCAATGTAGTAGTAACAATAACAATACTTTAAATTATTTATCACTTTGCTGATGATAGTAAAATACTCTCACAAACATTATCTCTTTTGATCCCCACAGTATACTTGTAAGGTAGGTGGTTATATGTGTCTCATGCTCCCCACTCCATAGTAGTGAAAATAATAACCACTACTAATAGTAGTAGTAATTATTAGTACTATTTTATAGTTATTAAATATTATTAGTGCTAATAATATTATTAGTACTAATAAAATTATTAGTACTATTAGTACTAATAATAGTACTAATTATAGTACTGGGCAGAATAGTAAGACCCTGTCTCTACAAAAAATTTATTTTTGTTTTTGAGATAGGGTCTTGCTCTGTCACCCAGGCTGGAATGCAGTGGTGCAATCATGGATTACTACAGCCTCAACCACCCAGGCTCAAGTGATCTTCTCCCCCTCAGCTTCCCAAGTAGCTGGGACCACAAATGCATGACACCATGCCTGACTAATTCTTTTATTTTTTTGTAGATGAATAGTCTTGCTCTGTTGCTCAGGCTGGCCTCAAATTCCTGGGCTTAAGCAGTCCTCCCACCTTTACCTCCCAAAGTATTGGGATTACAGGTATGAGCCACTGTGCTTGACCTATAAAAATTTTTTTCTAAAAATTAGCTGAAGTCGGGCACGGTGGCTCATGCCTGTAATCCCAGCACTTTGGGAGGCCAAGATGGGCAGATCACCTGGGGTCAGGAGTTTGAGACCATCCTGGACAACACAATGAAACTCCATCTCTACTAAAAATACAAAAAAAATTAGCGAGGTGTGGTAGCAGGTGCCTGTAATCCCAGCTACTCAGGAGGCTGAAGCTGGAGAATCACTTGAACCTGGGAACCAGGGAGGCGGAGATTGCAGTGAGCTGAGATTATGCCACTGCACTCCAGCCTGGGTAACAAGAGCAAAACTGCATCTCAAAAAAAAAAAAAACAAACAAAAAACGGCCAGGCACAGTGTCTTACACCTGTAATCCCACCACTTTGGGAGGCCGAGGCAGGCAGATCACAAGGTCATGAGTTCAAGACCAGCCTGGCCAACATGGTGAAACCTCATCTCTACTAAAAATATAAAACTTAGCCAGTGGGGTGGCAGGCACCAGTAATCCCAACTACTCAGGAGGCCGAGGCAGTAGAATCTCTTGAACCCAGGAGGTAGAGGTTGCAGTGAGCTGAGACCGCACCATTGTACTCCAACTTGGGCAATAGAGCGAGTCTCCATCTCAAAACAAAAAAACCAACAACAACAAAAAACAAAGATCCAAGCACAAGGACTTGCAAATGGTGGGTGCTAAAGAAGTGATGGTTTGTCAGTGAAGACTATGATCTCTGTGAGGGCCAGGACCATGTCCATCCTGTAGCTCTTTTTTTTTTTTTTTTGAGACAGAGTCTCATTTTGTCGCCAGGTGCCAGGCTGGAGTGCAGTGGCACAATCTCGGCTCACTGCAGCCTTCGTCTCCTGGGTTCAAGCAATTCTCCTGCCTCAGCCTCCCAAAGTGCTGGGATTACAGGCTTGAGCCACTGCCCCTGACCCATCCTGTAACTCTTACATCACTGAGGCCTAGAAGAGAGCCTAACAGGCAGTAAATCTTTGAAGAATGAATGAATGGTAATGATAGCTAATCCTTACTTAGTACTTACTGATATATGCCAGGTATGATTTTAGGTATTTTATCTACATTAACTCAGTCCCCACAATACAATTATCATTTCCAGTTTGCCCAGGTTCACACAGCTAGTAATGGGTAGATCCGGGATTCAAACTCTGGCAGCCTGACTCCAGAGTAGTGTTCTTTATTAATCACTATACTGTACTGTCTCTCAAAGTGGTTGTTATTATTATTATTGAGATAAGGTATGTCTCTGTACCCAGGCTGGGGTACAGTGGCACAATCGTAGCTCACTGTATATAGCCTTGAAGCTCAGGTGATCCTCTTGCCTCAGCCTCCCAAGTAATTGGGACTACAGATGTACATCACCAAGCTCCGTTAAATTTTTTTTTTTTTTTGATGGAGTCTCGCCCTGTCACCCAGGCTGGAGTGCAGTGGCGCAGTTGCGCAGTCTCAACTCACTACAACCTCTGCTTCCCAGGTTCAAGCAATTCTTCTGCCTCAGCCATCCGAGTAGCTAGGACTACAAGTGTGCACCACCACACCCAGCTAATTTTTGTATTTTAGTAGAGATGGGGTTTCACCATATTCACCTGCAAGAATGATCCACCTGCCTCAGGTGATCCACCCACTTCAGCCTCCCAAAGTGCTGGGAATAAAGACGTGAGCCACCACACCCAGCCATGTGCTTGGATCTTTATATACATTAATTCTTACTGCAGCCTTCAGGATGAGGAGTTCTTGAACTAGTTGTGTTAACCTGGGCAAATTGGAAATGATAATTTTGTTGTGGGGATTGTGTTAATACAGACAAAATGCGTAGAACCATACCCGCATATACCAAGTACTATGTAAGGATTAGCTACCATTGCCATTCAGGAGTCAAACTAATTCCCATTTTACAGATGAGATCACTGGGGTTCCTAGAAGTGAAGTAGGTTGCTCAGGATTCCCTAGCTAGTAATTGAGAGCTCCAAGGTCTACTTCATCTACTTTGCCTGCCTCCTGACCACGAGATTTAATTCTGTGTGTCTGCCTCCCCAACAGGGTGTGAGCTCCTGAGCGCAGAAGTCATTCAGCAGAATACTGAGCTTAGTCTCCTGCACACAATTTGGGAAGTTTTCCTGAGTTGTTCTCTACTGATGATTCTTGACTCTCTGCCTCGTAATAGTCTCATCTGTTCCCTCTCATATCTCTCAGCCACAAAATCACATATTGGACAAAATAAAGGTGCTTAGAAGTCGGACTGTTGCTTTCTAACAGGTTCATACCACACCTAAGGCTTACTCTAACGTGTTTAAACAGAACTAGTTGGATTCAGAACTAGAACTTCTGGGCTCAATCTAGAGAATCTTTTTTTCTGCCAGGACAATCTCCAGCCACCAACTCCAGTTCACTTCCTTCCCCTTGTCTTCCCCTGCCTTTTATTTCTGTGTCTAAACTTTCCTGTTGTTTCCGTTTTTGTCTTTGTGCCTCTTATTTCTTTCTCAGCCACAAAGGGAGTCACAATTGGTGGTTGATAGAATTGTGTGGAATGTAGCCTTCTTTCTTTTTGATCTTGTTTGCTTCATCTCTTGGTTCTATAGAAGATTGAATTTCTAAGTACAGTTGTTACAGGAAAGAGGCCACCAACCAGACCCCAAGAGAGGCTCTTGGATCTCATGCAAGAAAGAATTCAGGGCGAGTCCACACTGCAAAGTAAAAGCAAGTTTATTGAGAAAGTAGTGGGCTGAGCACGGTGGCTGACACCTATAATCCCAGCACTCTGGAAGGCCAAGGCAAGAAGATCACATAAGGTCAGAAGTTCAAGACCAGCCTGGCCACCATGGCAAAACCCCATCTCTACTATACATATACTATAGTATATGGCAAAACCCCGTCTCTACTACATATATATGCTATATATATATACACACACAAAAAAAAAATAATCCAGGTGTGGTGGTACATGCCTGTAATCCCAGCTACTCAGGAGACTGAGGCAGGAGACTCGCTTGAACCCAAGAGGCAGAGGTTGCAGTAAGCTGATATCACACCACTCCACTCCAGTCTGGGTGGTAGAGCAAGGCTCCTTCTCAAAAAAAAAAAGAAAAAAGGAAAGAAAGTAGTGAAAGAATAGCCACTCCATAGACAGAGTAGGGCGTTCCTGAAAGTAAGAGGAGGAATGCATCCACCCCAGGTACAGTGCTTATATATATATACATAGAGGACAGGAAAAGATCATGGGACCGTGCACGGTGGCTCAAACCTGTAATCCCAGCACTCTGGGAGGCTGAAGCAGTGGATCACCTGAAGTCAGGAGTTCAAGACAAGCCTGGCCAACATGATGAAATCCTGTCTCTGCTAAAAATACAAAAATTAGCCAAGCATGGAAGCACTCATCTGTAATCCCAGCTACTTGGGAGGCGGAAGCAGGAGAATCACTTGAACCTGGGAGGCAGAGGTTGCAGTGAGCCAAGATCATGACCCTCTACTCCAGCTTGGGTGACAGAGGGAGACTCCATCTCAAAAAAAAAAAAAAAAAAGATCTTGGGGAGATGTGCTCTGCTGCAAGGGTTTGTGATAAAGGATTAATTTTATTAATTGCTGTATTTTGCAATAATATTATTTTTTTTTTTTTTTCAGAGACAGAGTCTTGCTCGGTCACCCAGGCTGGAATGCAATGGTGTGATCTTGGCTCACTGCAACCTTTGCCTCCCAGATTCAAGCAATTCTCCTGCCTCAGCCTCCCAAATAGCTGGGATTACAGGTACCCACCACCATGCCCAGCTAATATTTGTATTTTTAGTAGAGACAGGGTTTCATCATGTTGGCCAGGCTGGCCTTGAACTCCTGACCTCAGGTTATCTGCCCCCCTCTTCGGCATCCCAAAGTGCTGATATTACAGGAGTGAACCACTGCAAAATTAGGACCTTTGTTCCAGATATCTGGACACTACCAAGTCTGGGTCTGTTTAGTAAACTTTATTAATTTTTTCCCTTAACCATAACATCTATAGATTAGGAATACCTAGCTTTTTGGGAATGCAGCCCAGCAAGTCTCAGTCTCATTTTCCTAGCCCTCACTCAAAATGGAGTTGGTCTGGTTTGAGTACCGCTCACACAATGAGTGTTTGCTAGCATTTAACATTTTTGTCCCTTTATATTTAGCAACTCATTTTCCTATTAAGAAATTATAGATAGAAAAACCTCTGCCAGATCAGTTTCCAGAGTCCTTATTTCCATAAATGTCTTATTTTTGACCATTCCATGTTGTGTCTTGTTGATCTCACACAATAATAAGAGAATAGTTATTTCATTCGCCAAGTTCCAGTAGTAAAAACATCTTGAAATGTAAATAACCTTTAAAATATTATAATAATTTTTTAAATGTAAATTAATCTACTCATTACTGTCTTTACTCATGGAGCTTGTGTTAGAGAGGTAGTCTAACTAGAGCCTTTTTTCTTTCTTCCTCTATTTTCATATATTCTGGGTTGTGGTAATATGGCTTTTGTAATCAATCAAATAAATTTAGGAAGTAAAAAGAAGAAAGATATTTGCCATTTATTTCTTCTTTTGATCTTAAAGATACAACCACTCTGCAAATGTTCCAGGTCAGGCTCATTGAAAGAGTCAAACACTGTCTTCCTGCTTTTCCATTGAAAGTGCACCTGTGTGCCCAAGGCAGTCTTTTACTCACACCGTTCCCTTTTCAGTTTGCCAAACCTCTTCTTGTCCTTTCTGAGCCATGTCTCACCCTAAAGACTGCCCTTGTCCCTGAAACTTCAGCTCTGTGTTTCAGACCAACTGGTGCCTGGATAGAGGGAGGGCAGAGAAGAGAGAGGGAAAGCGTGTGTGTGTGTTTAAGAGAGGGAAAACCTGTGTGTGTGTATGTGTGTGTGTGTTTGTGTGTGTGTGTAAGAAAGGGAAAGCCTGTGTGTGTGTGTGTGTGTGTGTGTGTGTAGAAGAGAGAGGGAAAGCCTTTGTGTGTGTGTGTGTGTGTGTGTGTGTGTGTGTGTGTAGAAGAGAGAAGGAAAGCCTGTGTGTTTTGTGTGTGTGTGTGTAGAAGAGAGAGGGAAAGCCTGTGTGTGTGTGTGTGTGTATGTGTGTATGTGTGAAGAGAGAAGGAAAGCCTCTGTGTGTGTGTGTGTAGAAGAGAGAGGGAAAGCCTGTGTTTGTGTGTGTATGTGTGGAGAAGAGAGGGAAAGCCTGTGTATGTGTGTATGCGTGTGTCACATGCACTCTCTAAATTCTTTTGATAAACAACCTGAATACCACCCCCTTCCAAAGAGTTTTCAGACTAGGATTCTGGGTACTTTTTAAAGATATTCCTGGCCTGGCCAGGCGTGGTGGCTTCACACCTGTAATCCCAGCACTTTGAGAGGCCGAAGCAAGTGGGAGGATCATCTGAGGTCAGGAGTTCGAGACCAGCCTGACCAATATGATGAAACCCCATCTCTACTAAAAATACAAAAAAAATTAGCCAGGCATGGTGGCATGTGCTTGTAATCCCGGCTACTTGGGAGGCTGAGACAGGAGAATCACTTGAACTTGGAAGGCAGAGGTTGCAGTGAGCCCAGATCGTGCCATTGCACTCCAGCCTAGGCAACAAGAGCGAAACTCCATTTCAAAAAAAAAAAGGAAAGGGAAAAGAAAAAGAAATCCCTGGCCTAAGCTTCTCAGATGGAGAAAATGTTTCAGCCACTGACTGCAAGAAGCTAAACTAGCTTTCTTATGGATGAAAAGCACCCAGCCCATTCCCAGCCGTACCCGCCCCACCTTGCCCTGGAGTCCTTGGGCCTGTTACAGTCAGGGGATGAATAGCAGGTGTGCTGAAGTCATAATGAGAGGTTTCCGCTGTGGGATTGCCTGTATCCTGCCCCCGACAGAGGCTCCTGTAACTTTACCTTTGAACTCTCCTTGTGTTCAGCCCCTGATCCATGGGATTTGGTGACAATCCCTAGCTGGCAGGAAGCTTTGATCCTTGGGGAGTCCAGAGGAAGTCCTGTGATGTGTGGGATCCCTAGAGTCACAGGGATTGGGAAGAAGCTCTGTACCAGGGTGGGTTGCTAAGATAGACCCATTAATTAAGCAGGAGCCTTTGCTTACCACTCAGTTACTAAAAAAGGAGATCCGGTAACTGATAACAGGGAGCTCAGCACCCCTCAAATGTGGAGTGGGGTTTGCACAGGCAGTATTGTTATTTTAAGGACACAGCAGTGCCCAGGGGGAAATTCCTACCCACAAGGAGAAAGAACAAAATACCTGTGAGTATCCCTTTTTAACAAGTAAAAGCAGATCTTACTATGAAAACAGACTAATACAGAAGCTAAAGTAAAAGAAGAAAAAAAAAAGCTGACCTTACTTTGAATGTTAGGAGACCCTATCAAAAAAATCTCAAAGGTATTTCTAAGTGAAAGAGTTCTCTAGAAGGAAAAAAAAAAAGATGACCTTGTAATAAACACTGGAGGATGGGGCACAGGAAGTCAGGAGACCAGCTTGGGTGACAGAGTAAGACCCTGTCTCTTTAAAAAAAAAAAAAAAAAAAAAGTGGAAACTCCAGAATTTCTATATATAGAGATGCTTTGGCCTGTAATCCTTTGGAGAGAGTGTTGAAGATTTGTCTTTAGGCTGTACCTGCATAGCAAGCATGCTGGTTTCGCTTAGCAACTGCCATTTTTTGTGGTGGCTTGGGAGCTAGAACACTCACTCAAGTCCCCTCAAGCCATTTCCTTGGTGCCACCCACTGGCTAGAAATAAATGTCAGAGTGGTGGCACTTTCACTTAGCAGGTACAGGCTTCTCTTCCTCCACCCACCTCCAAAGGCGGAAATGACTTCCTTTACTTCTACAGAATTGCATGCATTTCTCTCTTAGAGTAGAGATCACTCCACGTGGGATGTATGTGTTGCCTCCCCACAGGGCTGCTGCCACCTGGGAGGGTTCATGCCTTATTCATCTTTTTTATCGCCAGCCTACTGCCTGGGCATGACAGAGGCCCATAGTAGTGATTATTGAATGAGTGAGTAATCATGAGGCAATAGTGGTAGAGAGTCATCCTCTGTCGGGAATTAGCTCATTTTCTTACTGCCAGCCTCAGGAAAGATAAGACTTCCAAGACTTCCTCACCCAAAGACAGAAAGGGCACTCGAAGCTGGGTGTGGTGGCTTACTCCTCTAATCCCAGCACTTTAGAAGGCCAAAGCAGGCAGATCACAAGGTCAGGAGATCGAGACCATCCTGGCCAACATGGTGAAACCCTGTCTCTGCTAGAAATATAAAAAAATTAGCTGGGCGTGGTGATGCACACCTGTAGTCCCAGCTACTCAGGAGGCTGAGGCAGGAGAATTGCTTGAATCCAGGAGGCGGAGATTGCAGTGAGCTGAGATGGTGCCACCACACTACAGCCTGGGTGACAGTGCGAGACTCCGTCTCAAAAAAAAAAAAAAAGGCACTCGAGAGAGTGCCACAGAGTCAGGCACCTGACCTAGGAGACCTGACTGTGGCTTAGAAGCTCCCTGAGAAAGCCCAGGAGATAACTGTCCAGCAGAGACCAAGTAGCATCTTCCTGAGGTTTGCTCACAGGACTCAGGCACTTCATGTGGTGACACTGGGCAGGGAGCATTGAGAGTTGTTTGCAGGCTGACCATATAGTATGTGGGTCCCAGTGCAGATTAAAGTGCAGGGTTCCTTGTTAGGGAAAACAACAACAAAACAACAAGAAAAAAGTGCCATTAGTGGTATTAAAACATATATATATTATATTACAGAAAAGCAGTTCTGATCAGACTCCAAGAGAGGATTCTTGGATCTCGTGCAAGAAAGAATTCAGGGCAAGTCAGCAGTGCAAAGTAAAAGCAAATTTATTTAGAAAGTAAAATAGTAAAAGAACAGTTCCTCCATGGGCAGAGTAAGACGTTCCCAAAAGTAAGAGGAGGAACACTTCCACCCTAGGTACAGAGATGTGCTCTGCTACAAGGGTTTGTGATAAAGGATTAATTTTCTTAATTACTGTATTTTTCACGAATCAATATTATTATCTTTCCTTAGGAATGCCTTTGTTCTCCAGATACAGGGATATCTGGACACTCCCAAGTCTGGGTCTGTTTAGTAAACGTGATTAATTTGTTCCCTTAACCATTAACATCTAGAGGTTAGGAATGCTAACTTTTTGGGAATGCAGCCTAGCAAGTCTCAGCCTCATTGTCCTAGCCCTCACTCAAAATGGAGTCCCTCTGGTTCAAACGGTTTTTTTTTTTTTTTTTTTGAGACAGAGTCTCGCTCTATTGCCCAGGCTAGAGTGCAGTGGTACAATTTTGGCTCACTACAACCTCCACCTCCTGGGTTCAAGCTATTCTCCTGCCTCCGCCTCCTGAATAGCTGGCATTACAGGCATTGTGCCACTATGCCTGGTTAATTTTTTAGTAGAGACAGGTTTTGCCGTGTTGCTCAGGCTGCTCTCAAACTCCTGAGCTCAGTTGATCCACCCACTTTGGCTTCCCAAAATTGCGTGGATTACAAGCTTGAGCCACCTTGCCTGGCCTAAAATATATATTTTTTCCTTCCAAAGTCTGCCCTTTTTTTTAGAGGTGAGGTCTCAGTCTCTCTCTCTCTCTCTTTTTTTTTTTTTTTAAATATGGAGTCTTACTCTGTCACCCAGGCTGGAATACACTGGTGAGATCTTGGCCCACTGCAGCCTCTGCCTCCTGGGTTCAAGCAATTCTCCTGCCTCAGCCTCCTGAGTAGCTGGGATTACAGGCACACACCACCAGGCCCAGCTAATTTTCTATTTTTACTAGAGACAGGGTTTCACCGCCTGCCTCCGCCTCCTAAAGTGCTGGGATTACAGGTGTGAGCCACCACGCCTGACCTCAGTCTCTCTATCTCTCTCTCTCCCTCTCTCTCTCTCTCTCAACTTGTTACGATGTTTATTATTTGATGGAGAAAAATTAAAATGTTAAATTATCAGCATGAATTTTACTGTTCATCTTTACATTGTGCAATGCCAATTTTAAATGCAAATGTAAGAGTACTAGTTCCTACACAGAATCACTGAAATTACATAATTTGTATTTAATAGCTTACACATGCATATGCATTTCCTTCTTAGCAGAACAGTAGAAACTCTACACAACATGAATTCAACTTTTTTTTTTTTTTATTTTTGAGACAAAGTCTTGCTGTGCCACCAGGCGCCAGGCTGGAGTGCAGTGGCACCATCTCGACTTCCTGCAATCTCCGCCTCCTGGGTTCAAGCAATTCTCCTGCCTCAGCTTCCTGAGTAGCTGGTACTATGGGCGCGCACCACCACGCCCAGCTAATTTTTGTATTTTTTAGCAGAGATGGGGTTTCACTGTGTTGGCCAGGATGGTCTTGATCTCTTGACCTCATGATCTGTTCGCCTCTGCCTCCCAAAATGCTGGGATTGCAGGTGTGAGCCACCGCGCCTGGCTTTTTTTTTTTTTTTTTTTTTTTTTTTTTTGAGACAGGCTCTAGCTCTGTCACCCAGGCTAGAGGGCAGTGGCAAGATCACGCCTCACTGCAGACTCAACCTCCTGGGCTCAAGCAATCCTCTCACCTCAGCCTCCCAAGTAGCTGGGAGTACAGGCACACCCCATCACTCCTGGCTAATTTTTGTATTTTTTGTAGAGATGGGATTTCACCATGTTGCCCAGGCTGCTTTTGAACTCCTGGACTCTGGCAGTCCTGCCTTGGCCTCCCAAAGTGCTGGGATTTCAGGCATGAGCCACTGTGCCCAGCTGAATTCTACTTTATTATTATTATTTTTTTTTTTTTTTTTGAGACGGAGTCTCTGTCACCCAGACTGGAGTGCAGTGGTGTGATCTTTGCTCACTGCAACCTCCACTCTGCCTCCCAGGTTTAAGCAAGTCTCCTGCTTCAGCCTCCCAAGTAGCTGGTAGCCACCGTCTCCAGCTAATTTTTGTATTTTAGTAGAGATGGGGTTTCACCATCTTGGCCAGGCTGGTCTCCAACTCCTGACCTTGTGATCCACCTGCCTTCGCCCCCAAAAGTGCTAGGATTACAGGCATGAGCCACTGTGCCTAGCCTGAATTCAACATTTTTATTTCATTTATTTTTTTTGAGGTGGAGTCTTGCTCTGTCTCCCAGGCTGGAGTGCCATGGTGTGATCTTGGCTCCCTGCAACTTCTGTCTCCTAGGTTTAAGTGATTCTCCTGCCTCAGCCTCCCAAGTAGCTGGAATTACAGGTGCCCGCCACCACACCCAGTAATTTTTGTATTTTTAGTAGAGATGGGGCTTCACCATGTTGGCCAGGCTGGTCTTGAACTCCTGATCTCAGGTGATCGCCCCACCTTGGCCTCGCAAAGTGCTAGGATGACAGGCATGAGCCACTGCACCCAGCCTCGTTTCTTGATATATGCACATTCAACCAACACTGTCTACCTTCAGTTTACTGATGAGTTAAGAAAGAACTGAAAGGAACAAGAACTATGGGCTGCCCTACTGTGCCATTATTTTCAGTGTGATTGACTAAAACAAGGAAGTGAATGAGTAAGAAAGATGCAATAAGGTTCTATAGTCCTCTGTGTTTTTTAGAAAGCTATTGCCGGGCCGGGCACTGTGGCTCACACCTGTAATCCCAGCACTTTGGGAGGCCGAGGTGGGCAGATCACGAGGTCAGGAGTTTGAGACCAGCCTAACCAACATGGTGAAACCCCGTCTCTACTAAAACTACAAAAATTAGCTGGGCGTGGTGGTGTGTGCCTGTAATCCCAGCTACTCAGGAGACTGAGGCAGGAGAATTGCTTGAACCCAGAAAGTAGAGATTGCAGTGAGCTGAGATCATGCCATTGCACTCCAGCCTGGGCAACAGAGCAAGACTCTGTCTCCAAAAAAAAAAGCCATTGCCTTCTTTCTGTGTTTGAAGCAATGCATGGAAAGTGTAGCCTCTCCAAGCTGTCAGGGCCTCCATTTGCCCACTCTTAACTGTAACAGCTGTGCCTGCCTTGCACTTGCTTCTAGCCTTATTGCTCTCCCCTGTATGGTGAGTCCACCAGAATCTTGTGCTTATGGGGCACAGAGAACCCCAGATGCAAATGTGCTGGCAAAGAAGGGTGTACACAAAGTGCACTTATCTCCTCCACTGACATTCATGCTCCCTGTGCCACTGGACTTCATTTACAAAACACAAGTTCACTGGAGACTAAGGCAGGATAATCACATGAACCCAGGAGGCAGAGGTTGCAGTCAGCCAAGATCAGGCCACTGCACTCCAGCCTAGGCAACAGAGTGAGAGCCTGTCTCAAAAAAAAAAAAAGGCAAAACATGGCCTCAGTGTCAATAGTATTTACCATGTAGAGAGGAAAGCCTTTTTTAAAGTACACAATAAATATTTATTTTATTTTTTATTTATCTAGTTTTTACATCACCCACCTGCCCCACAATAAATATTTAAATTATAGTCCTGATAGTGGCTACAAACATAACTACCAGAAGGGCAGGAAGACTGACCTAGGTGAGGGGTTAGGGAAAGAATCCCAGAAGCCAAGGATGTAGGGGTCCTCGGAAGAGGAAGCACAATATTAATAGCCTGCAGGCTGAGAGACTAGCATATGCAAAGGCCTTTAGAGGAGCTTTGTTCAGGCAAGAAAAGAAAGAAGGCCGGCACAGCTGGAGCATAGGCAGCCAGAGGGAGGCCCGCTGTGGGGAAGGCTGGGCCTGGGGAGCTTGTTCTATGTAGACTTTCTGCTTCCACTCCCCAGTGCCCATGCTGATCAAGAATATCAAAAGATGGAAAGGCTCTTGTTCTCTTCTTACAGCAAGTCCAAGATGCGTGGTGCTAGACACGTAGTCTACTTGGTGGAATGCTCAGGGGACCCTGGGCCCAGACCATGTGCTTGTTACCCACTGAATTAACCACTTCCCATCATTTCCATTCGCCATCTCCAGTGCATGTTCCTCTTCGTAAAATGTGGCCTCTCTTTTCTCTGATGTCTCATCACGCTCTCTCTGCTCCCTACGACCTTTACCATGTTTCATTCTATATTGTCTGTCTTTATAAGAATGTCATTCATCCCCACTAGACCATAAGCCTTTTAAAGGCAAGATCTAGATGTTTCCCTTGTTAAATGGCCTTACAGAATCTTTGCCTAGTAGCTGATTAAGTTAAATATATTTCTATATTTTATTTTATTATTATTATTATTTTGAGAAGTAGTCTCATTCTGTTGCCAGGCTGGAATGCAGTGGTGTGATCTCAGCTTACTGCAACCTCTGCCTCCCAGGTTCAAGCGATTCTCTTGCCTCAGCCGCCTGAGTAGCTGGGATTACAGGCACACTCCACCACGCCCAGCTAATTTTTGTATTTTTAGTAGAGATGATGTTTCACCATGTTGGTCAGGCTGGTCTTGATCTCTTGACCTCGTGATCCACCCACCTTGGCCTCTCAAAGTGCTGGGATTACAGGTGTGAGCCACTGCGCCCAGCCCTATTTTATTTTATTTTTATTTTTGTTTTTGAGATGTAGTATTGCTCTGTCACCCATGCTGGAGTGCAGTGGTATGATCTTAGCTCACTGCAACCTCTGCCTCCTGGGTGCCAGTGATTCTCCTGTTTCAGCCTCCCAAGTAGCTGGCATTACAGGCACCACTACACCGGGCTAATCTGTGTATTTTTCATAGAGACAGGGTTTTACCATGTTGGCCAGGCTGATCTTGAACTCCTGACCTCTGGTGATCCACCCGTCTCGGCTGTTGCACTCCAGCCTGGGAGACAAGAGCGAAACTTGGTCTCAAAAATAAAAAATAGGCCAGGTGCAGTGGCTCATGCCTGTAATCCCAGTACTTTGGCAGGCCAAGGCGAGTGGATTACCTGAGGTCAGGAGTTCAAGACCAGACTTAACCATCATGGCAAAACCCTGTCTCTATTAAAAAAAAAAAAAAAAAAAATTAGCCGGGCGTGGTGGCTCATGCCTGTCATCCCAGCTACTGGGGAGGCTGAGGCAGAATTGCTTGAACTCGGGAGGCAGAGCATTGCAGTGAGCCAAGATCACACATTGCACTCCAGCCTGAGCAACAAGAATGAAACTGTCTTAAAAATAAATGAATAAATAAAAATAAAAAATAAAGGAACATTGTGTAGTATAATGGCTAAGATTGTAGGCTCTATTTCTTTTAACCAAATACAAAATCCAGAAACCACAAAGGAAAACATTTGATAAATTTAACTACATCAAAAATGGAAATTTCTTCACTAGGAAAAAAATCTCACAAAGAAAAAATGCCACCTGGGAAAAAAGTATTTGCAACTCATATGACAGATAATAGACTTTTAAAAAAAGGAACTCTTACAAATCATTAAGGAGAAGCTGAATTATACATACCAGAAAAAAATACAAATTTATATTTATGTATTTGTTAGAAGTATGCAAATTCATAACAGCAAAATGCTATTTTTTTTTTTTACTGGATTAGCAAAAATAAAGAGTTTACAATATGTGGCACTGATAAGAATATTGGGAAATAGGAATTTTCATAGTGTTTGAGGAAAATGTAAATTATTGGAACCTCTCTGGCCATATCTATCAGAATTGTAATGTGTGCATTACCCTTTGAGCCAGAAATTCCATTTCTAGATATTTTTCCTACAGACATACTTGTACATGTCTGTAATAACTTAAGTATCAGAATGCTTATTGCACTGGGCACAGTAGCTTATGTCTCTAATCTTGACTATTCAGGAGGCTGAGATGGGAGAATCACTTGAGGCCAGGAGTTCAAGACCAGCCTAGGCAATATAGCAGGACTCCATCTTCAAAAAAATGTTTATTGCAGCCACATTTGCAATAGCGAAAGATAAAAAAGAATTTAAATGACTTTCACTGGAAAGATGGGTAAATAAATTGTGTTACATTCATCCTCTACAGCTATAAAAAATAAGTTATTTCCATATATGCCAAATATACAAAAAAATCTACAAAATATGTTAAGTGGGGGGAAAAATCATCGTACACAACAGAGTGTAGAATATAGTTTTGTGCTTTATTTATTTATTTTTTTTCTTGAGATGGAGTCTCACTCTGTAGCCCAGGCTGGAGTGTAGTGGTGCAATCTTGGCTCACTGCAACCTCCCCCTCCTGGGTCCTGGTTCAAGCAATTCTCCTGCTTCCGACTCCCGAGTATCTGGGATTTCAGGCACGTGCCACCATGCTCAGCTAATTTTTGTATTTCCAGTAAAGATGGGGTTTCATCATGTTGGCCAGGCTGGTCTTAAACTCCTGACCTAGTGATCCACCCACCTCAGCCTCCTAAAGTGCTGGGATTGTAGGCGTGAACCACCACGCCCAGCCAATTTTGTGCTTTAAAAAGGTAAGGGAAGCTGGGCTTGGTAGCTCATGCCTATAATCCCAACCTCTGAGGTGGGAGGCTTGCTTGAGCCCAGGATTTCAAGACCAGCCTGGGCAACATAACAAGACTCCATCTCTACCAAAAAAAAAAAAAAACCCAAGCATGATGGCATATGCCTGTAGTCCTAGCTACTTGGGAGGCTGAGGCAAAGGATTCCTGGAGCCCAAAAGTTTGAAGCTGTAATGAGTTATGATTGTACTACTGTACTTTGGCCTGGGCAATAGAGCAAGACCTTGTCTCAAAAAGCTGGTGGGGTGGGGACAGGAAACATAAGTATACACATATGTGTACTTGTAAACTCTGAGATTATGTCATCATATGAATGATGTCCTCTGAGAAGGGAAACAGCTAGGAGTCTGGAGTAGAAGAGAGCCTTACTTTTTAATGCATGCTCTTTCGTAGTGTATTATTTCAATAAAAACAAAAAATAGGCCGGCGTGGTGGCTCACACATGTAATCTCAACACTTTGGAAGGCCGAGGCAGGTGGATCACCTGAGGTCAGGAGTTCGAGACCAGCCTGACCAACATGGAGAAACCCCACCTCTACTAAAACTACAAAATTAGCCAGGCTTGGTGGCACATGCCTATAATCCCAGCTACTTGAGAGGCTGAGGCAGGAGAATTGCTTGAACTCGGGAGGTGGAGATTGCAGTGAGCTGAGATCTTGACATTGTATTCCAGCATAGACAACAAGAGCAAAACTCTGTCTCAGAAAAATAAAATAAAAAATACAGGCACAGGCTCTAGATGTTGGAAACCTCGCTCCATCATTTTTTTTAGCTGAGTAACCTTAACCCTCTAACCCTCAGTGTCCTCAACTATAAGATGGGGCTAATAAACTTCCTCTATATGACTGGCAGAAAAATTAGATCATATATAGAAAGGACTTAAAATAGTACATGACCCAAAAAGTAGTATTTGAGGCAAAAAGCCCGGAATCAGAAGTAACTTTACAAGTAGCTACAGACAAGTCACATGACCCCCTGTGGCCCAAATGCCCCCTGTCCCTAGTTGGACCAGATGGTCCCTAAGTCTCCTTACTTTTTCTTTTTTTTTTTTTGAGATGAAGTCTTGCTCTTGTCCCCTAGGCTGGAGTGCAATGGCGCGATCTCGGCTCACTGCAACCTCCGCTTCCTGGGTTCAAGTGATTCTCCTGCCTAAGCCTCCTGAGTAGCTGGGATTATAGGTACCCGCCACCATACCCAGCTAATTTTTGCATTTTTGGTAGAGATGGGGTTTCACCGTGTTGGCCAGGCTGGTCTCAAACTCCTGACCTCAAGTGATCCACCAGCCTCGGCCTCCCATAGTGCTGGGATTACAGGTGTAAGCCAGCACCTGGCCTTTCTTTTTTTTCTTTCTTTTTTTTTTTTTGAGGTAGAGTCTCTCTGTCACCCAGGCTGGAGTGCAGTGATGTGATCTCAGCTCACTGCAACCTCAGCCTCTCCAATAGCTGGGATTACAGGTGCAAGACACCACCCTCAGCTAATTTTTTTAAATTTTTAGTAGAGACATAGTTTTACCATATTGGCTGGGCTGGTCTCAAACTCCTGACCTCAAATGACCCACCTGCCTCGGCCTCCCAAGTGCTGGGATTACAGGCGTCAATCACCATTCCCAGCCTCAGTCTCCTAACTTTTGTTTACCTATTCCTTTGAAACCTATCTCGCTAGAAGTTCTAGCTCCCAAACCAGGAGTATTTTGTGTAGAAATAGGAGCGCCTGTGAGTGGGTACTTTTGACACCCTCCCAATTCCATATCAGACCATAAAATTGGAGCATTAGTCATAAAAAATGGAAACTGTAGTGGCAGACTTTTTTTTTTTGCAGACAGAGTCTCACTCATTCTGCCCAGGGTGGAGTGCAGTAATTCAATCTCAGCTTACTGCAACCTCTGCCTCCTGTGGTTCAAGTGATTCTCCTACCTCAGCCTCCAAGTAGCTGGGATTATAGGCATGCACCACCATGTCTGGCAAATCTTTATATTTTGGTAGAGACAGGGTTTCACTCTGTTGGCCAGGCTGGTCTTGAACTCCTGACCTCAGGTGATCCACCCGCCTTGGCCTCCCAAAGTGTTGGGATTACAGGGGTGAGCCATTGCACCCAGCCTGGTGACAGATTTTTATAGTAGCAGCAAGGAAAGGCATGATTGCGCAATAAATAGCCTCTTAGGTTTCATAAAATAGGTGCCTGTTCGTAAAGTGGCAGAGGGCTTTATGGGACACTGGGGAGGAAAATGCTGGTCATCAGTTGCTCTGAGAGCAACCATATCTGGGCAGTCTTGCCTGTCTGTGGTCCTGAGGTCTCTGTCATGCTTTGGGACTGAATGACGGGATCTGGGATCTATGATTGGGCCTGGGAGTTAGGGGAGCAGAAGCCCCAAGGCCATGTAGCTAGGCATGGGGTGAGTGAGAAACATAATGGGAAGCTTATCTTAGTACAAGGGCTAGTGCCACCCCTGCCTCCTCCTCCAACCTGAGATGGCCATGCATTATCTTCTTTTCCACCTAGGCTGGAGTATAGTGGCACAATCACGGCTCATTATAGCCTTGACCTCCCAGGCTCAAATGATCCTCCCAACCTCAGCCTCCTGAGTAGCTGGGACTATAGGCATGTGCCACCACACTTGGCTAATTTGTATATATTTTTTAGAGATGAGGTTTTGCCATGTTGCCCAGGCTGGTCTCAAACTCTGGGACTCAAGTGGTCTGCCTGCCTCTGCCTCAGCCTCCCAAAGTGCAGATTATAGGCATGAGCCATTGCACCCAGCCACATTGTCTTCTTCAGGAAGTCTGTGAGTGTCCTCACAGATCTCCTCAGGCAGGAGGAGAGGGCAGTTCAGTCATATTGATAAATGCTGGCACAGTAGACAGGTGATCATGGCTGTCTCTCTCATGTAGGTGCTGAGTGACGTCCTCAAGGACCTCTACCACCTGCTGAAGCACGTGGTATGTCTGGAGCCTGATGACGTGGCCAAGCTCCATGCCCAGTTGGCCCTAGAAGAGCTGGATGACATCATGAAAAACTTCCTGTTCCCTCCACAGAAGCTGGAGAAGAAGATCGTGGTCCTGCCATAGACCTGGCTCGAAGGACATGGAGGGGGCAGGCAGGGCCAGGCAGCCAGAGTGCCAGGCCTTCCAGCAGGTGGCCCTGCTGCCTCTTGAGTGCTGGCAGCATGGCTAACCCTAGGAGTGGCTTTATGGTGCTGGTCACTTGGGTCTTCAGGGTCCCTTCCTAAGGCATCTGTTTAGCCCTCCTATATCCAGCCTGAAGGGTGTGCAATTAAGAGAAAAAAAATGACAAATCTCATTACTCTGGACATTTTACACTGTCCTGTAGCATTGAGAGAAGGATGTCTACCTGGTGGAAGTATATTTTAACATGACTGATGGAATTTGACTAATTGCCCACTCTCTTGCAACTTGGAAAGAGGTTGGCCACCCATATATCACCTAGCTCTGTATTCCTTCAGGCTGAGATTCTTCTTCCTCAGGAAAATGAGAAGCAGAGCTGATCACCCTTGGCTGCTCAAGAGGCATTTCAGAGTAGGAGATGCAGTTGAAGGTGGGGAGGGGAAGGAAATAGTTATTACATAATGCAAAATGGAATAAAATTATTTTGGATGGAAAGAACAGGGCTAAATCTTGTCCTCTGGTGTCGAGATGGAAAACTGTGGAGTTGAAGAGGCTCTGATGCCCAGAAAGGAGAATCAAGCTGGTTGACTCCCAAAGTGTGGATTACAGGCATGAGCCATTGCACCCAGCCACATTATCTTCTTCAGGAAGTCTGTGGGTGTCCAAAACCCTCGAGTGCCTCATGAAGCATCCTAGTACCTTTATATCTCTTTATAGATCACCTCTTAATTTGAACTAGTTGGCAAGTGGCTAAAAACATCTGTTCTTTATTGAATTTTTTTTTTTTTTTTTTGAGATGGTGTCTCCCTATATTGCCCAAGCTATTCTCAACTTCTTTATTGATTTTTTTTTTTTTTTTGAGATGGAGTCTTGCTCTGTCACCCAGGCTGGAGTGCAGTGGCATGATCTCAGCTCACTTGAACCTCCCAGGTTCAAGCAATTCTCCCACCTCAGCCTCCCCAGTTGCTGGGATTACAGGCATGCGCTACCACACCTGGCTAGTTTTTTGTATTTTTAGTAGAGACAGGGTTTCACCATGTTGGCCAGGCTGGTCTGCAACTCCTGACCTCAAGTGATCCACCCGCCTCAGCATCCCAAAATGCTGGGATTACAGGCGTGAGCCACCGCACCCGGCCTTTTTTGTTTTTGTTTTTGTTTTTGGAGACAGGGTCTCGCTGTGTCACCCATGCTGGAGTACAGTAGCATGATCTTGCCTCACTGCACCCTCCACCTCCCGGGCTCAAGCTGCTTTCTGGCCCTTCTCTGGCCATTTGCCAAAGAAGAAGGGTAAACCGTGTATTTGTCCTCCCAGGCCATTTTTCTTCATTCCCTCTGCTGCTGTTTGCAGAGAGTTGCCCTGATTATCAGGAGAAAAGAACCACAAGCATCCAGAGAGTTTACATCCTGCCTTCTGTGCTCTGCTCCTTCAGAAAGATGTATGCCAAGACAATGGGCTCACACTAAATTCGGGCTGGAAAGTGTGTTGCATGCTGGTGGCCTGATGCCAGGGCTGTTGAAACAATTTCAGTTATAGCACTGTGGTCTCCACTTTATTTCTTGATGTATTTTGGCCGCTGCATTTTGATTGCAGCTAAAAGAGATAACAGAAAGGAGATACTGGCTGGCTGCTTCAGATCAGCCCTCCATGTTGTCAACACCTTGATGAGGCTAACCCAGAGCTGCTTGATCAGTCCTCGGCTTTGTGGGGCTAGGTACAGAATTTTATCACAGGATTTTGTCCCACTCTCTGGGGTGACCAGACCCATGGGGACCAAAACGCAGTTTGCAAAAGTTCGAGTGACTGAAGGATCTATATACAAACATGGCCATTTGCGAGTTAACAACAGGATATTTCTCTCAGGCCAGATCAGAGACATGGTTCTGAGTTCAGAAGCTCCTTGGTAGCAGCCCTTTAAAGAGGCCACCTTATGAACAGGATCACAAGTCAGCCTAGTGAGCAAAGAATTGGAACAAACCTAACTAGGTGTGTTTAAGGAACATTTCCATTCAGCTAGTGTAGCTGGATTAATTCCTATTCTCTGAATCAAGGATGTCTAGAAAACTGCCATTGTGGCTTTCAAATCTAAGGAGAATCTCCTCTGGGCCAGCTGGATATACAATAAAAATGGTTGTTTCTTGGCCTTCCTTTAACTAGAGTCCATACAACCCACTTCAGATTAGCAGATCGAATGTGTTACACAATCCATTTCACTTACAACTTCATTTGCATTAACTGCATTCCAGTTCTGAGGACAGATCCTATTTGACCACTTTGATTAGTCTAAGATGCTCTCTAGGGCAAAACCCTCAAGTGCCTTTATCTCTATTTATAGATCACCTCTTAATTTGAACTATTTGGCAAGTGGCTAAAAACATCTGTTCTTTCTTTCTTTCTTTCTTTCTTTTTTTTTTGAGATGGGGTCTTACTACATTGCCCAGGCTATTCTCAACTTCTGGACTCAAGCAATCCTCCCTGCTCAGCCTTCTGAGTACCTGGACTTATAGGTATGTGCCATTATGCCTAACTCTAATGACTTTTCTTTTCTTTTTTTTTGAGACAGGGCACCCAGGCTGGAGTGCAGTGGCATGATCTTGGCTCACTGCAACCTTCATCTCCCTGGTTCAAGCATCAGCCTCGCAAGTAGCTGGGTGGGACCACAGGTGCACACTGCCATGCCCGGCTAATTTTTGTATTTTTAGTAGAGACAGGGTTTCTCCATGTTAGCCAGGCTGATCTCAAACTCCTGGCCTCAGCTGATCTGCCCACCTTGGCTTCCCAAAGTGCTGGGATTACAGGCGTAAGCCACCATGCTTGGCCTTTAAGACAGAGTTTCACTCTGTTGCCCAAGCTGGCATGCAGTAGTGCAGTCACGGCTCACTGCAGACTTGACCTCCTGGGGTCAAGCAGTCCTCCCGCCTCAGCCTCCCGAGTAGCTGGGACCACAGGTGTGTGCCACCATGCCTGGCTAATTTTTAAAATTTTAGTAGAGATGATGTCTTGCTATGTTACCCAGGCTTGTCTCAAACTCCTAGGCTCAAGTAATCTTCCTGCCTCAGTTTCCTAAAGTTTTGGAATTACAGGCATGAGCTACCATGCCTGGCCTACATTTTTAAAGAGACAGGGTTGCACTTTGTCACCCAGGCTGGAGTGAAATGGCATGATCATAGCTCACTGCAGCCTTGACCCCCTGGGCTCAAGCAATCGGCCCATCTAAGCATCCCAAGTAGCAGGGACAACAGGTGTGCACCATTACACCTGGCTAATTTTTTTGTAGAGACAGGGTCTTGCTATGTTACCCAGGCTGGTCTTGAACTGCTGGCCTCAAGAAATCCTCCCTCAGCCTTCCAGGGCACTGGGTTTATAGCTGTGAGCCACCATACTGGGCCCTAATATAATTCTCTTAAACATGAAGGCAACAAATTACACTGCCACGTGTGTACCTATGCAACAATATTGTATGTTCTTCACATGTACCCCAAAACCTAAAATGCAAT
>PVKP010017351.1:0-46321 GCA_004027715.1 Plecturocebus donacophilus
TGTGGCAGGCAGGGTCCTCCCCATCTCTAACGCTTGCTTTCCCAGGCCCTGCACTACGCTGGGCTGTGAAGGCGTCTGTGATCTCCAGGCTACCTTTCCAGCGCTGAGAAGCGTCCACCTGCTGTTCATGGCCCTACCTTCTGTTGCCAGCTCTAAGGAAACAGTCATTGTTTTTTGTGTTCTCCAGTCTTCTAACAATGCTTCCTTCCCTTCTTCCTCCCGTCTCTTTCCTACCCTCCGCTCCTTGCCTCCTTTTCTCTCCCCTAATTAATGTCCGTTTCCCATCTCCCTGGCAGCCTCTGCCAAGTGTCACTGCTCCCCGTAAGGGAAAACTGGAGGAACAAGCAAGAGCGTCCACCCTGCCCCTCTCCGCAGTGCACTGATTAATTAACCCATCAGTCTTGTCCCCGGAGCACCCGTTCCATCCCCAGGGCGGTGTTGGACACTGTGGGGAACAGAGCTCCTGCCAAATGCTGAGCAACTGTTCGGTGCCTGGTGGGATGTTAGGCGTTTGTCACAACCCTGCAGGGGTCTGGGCCCCCTTTACAGTTGGGGAAACAGACAGCAATGTTCACTTGGCCAAGTCCTCTGGGCCTGTGGCAGGCAGCTGCTCTCTTTACCCCAACTCCTGCTCTTTATCCCCACTCTGCGTGAGATGCAGTCTCTGCGCCACACGGCCCACAAGCCAGGGTAGGGAGTCAGTCATCTGCATAAAGGTCCCAGCACAGGACACCCCAGACGGAGGGTCAGCTGAGTAATCCACACGGCGGGAATCGTGCGGGAAGAGTGTCTGCTCAGGGGAGAATTCAGGGAGGTTTGGGCAGGCTCCGGTGGGGGAGGCGGGGGGGCGGGCATTCTTGGCAGAGGGCGGTAGGCAGCAGTGCAGGGAGCTGCAGTGAGCTTGGTGAGCAGGCAGCGAACACGTGGGGGCTCTGGCCTGCTGCCCCGGGCCCCACACTAGCCGCATTCTGGGGCCCGGGCCCTCCCCAGAGCAGATCACTGGGGGCCGTGTGAGCAGCGCCTCCCTGGAGGCCCCTCTGAAATCCCGCCTGGCTGGCAGGCTCCGAGGGGGCTGGACACCGTCCTCTCTGGTTGAAGCAAGTCCTAGTTGCCTTCCTAGTCCCAGGAGGTGGGAGGGGCAAGGGGTGGAGGGTGGAGGAGAAACTGCCTTAGGGATGTGCCCCCACCTCCCTCCTCCAGACGGGACTTAGGGGCATCTGAGGAAACCCCAAGAGATTCCTCTCTAGGGAAGTCATCTTGGGGTCCCCTTATGCCAGGAGCAAACAGTGAGGACAGGAGAATGACCATCTATCTTGCTGAAAGCTCTGTGAGGGAGGGATGGAGGGACGGAGGGAGCTGTGCCCTTGACCTTCCCCTGAGTGAATGGGAAGGGCTGTGTCTCCAGGGTCCACAGCCTCTGTGCCCCGGATGATGCCAGGGCTGCCAGGGACCACAAAGCCACCCACTGGGAGGGTGGGGGTTGGCCTGGCTCAGAGGACTTCGTCAGCCACAGCCTGTAGGTGGCACCTCCAAGTAAAATGACCAGCAGGTTCCAGCCCCTCTGCAGGGTAGGTGGCACCTCCGGATAAGATGAATGCCTGGAGCTGGCAGCTCCTTTCCCTGTTCTCCCGAGGGCCCTGCTGGGAATGGTGGGAAGGGGAGTGGCACACGCTGGGCACAGAGGGGCTCTCAGATGCTGGACTGACTGTTTCAGGGTCATCTGGGCCATTCCCCGCCTCCAGGTGCGGATTTGCTGAGCCCGGAAAGAGGAGGGATGCTCCCAGCACCGCAGAGCCCGATTCCACCTCCCTGTGGGTGGACGTCAGTGCGGGCCCTGACAACGCAGAGAAAGACACACGACCCACCTGGGCCAGCGACAGCAGGAGCTCCCAATGCCACAGGGGAGGGTGGGACGCCTGGAGCACCTCGGGGCCCGGGTCAGCCTGGAGCCAGGTTTTCCACACTCCTGAGAGTGCAGCCTCAGGGAGATGCGAATTGTACCCCCAACACAGCAGACACACAGAAATACATTTACACAATCCAAACTCAAGCGCGCGGAACAATATTCACCCTGACAGTGTGTGACGTCCTCGTCTGTCCCACCCCATCCTATGGCGCTCTGTCCTATGCTAGGACACAAAGCACAAGGGGGCTGCAGAGGTGGGGGAGTCTCATCCAGGCCCGTGGGCGGCAAGTCTCTCCGGAGAGAAACTGCAGCTGCTCGGGGTGTGCCCTCGCCTGTCTCCCCCGGGGCCCGGGTTCCTGGCAGCAGAGACAGTAACCTGTTCACCAGGTATCCCCCAGGGCTCTGGAAGAAACTCAGAATTCTCAGAACCAGAAAACCTTAGAGAACATCCTGCAGGCAGAGCCCCCGGTTCAGTGGGGAGGAAAGTGCGGCTCCCGGGGCCCCGCCAGGGACAGAGATTGACCACCAGGCTGTGGGCACGGTGGGGACTGGCTCAAGGCCCTGTGGGAGCTGCGTGAGGCCAGGACCGGGCATCCTGACTCCTAGAGACCATGTCCCCTTCCTCACCCAGGCCTTCCAGTCCCAGCCCCTCTTCATGTATTTATTTTAGAGACAGGGTCTGGCTTGTCTCCCAGGCTGGAGTGCAGTGGTGTGATCGCGGCTCACTGCAGCCTTGACTTCCTGGGTTGAACTGATACTCCCACATCAGCCTCCTGAGTAGCTGGGACCACAGGCACAGGTCACCACACCCAGCTAGTTTTTGAAGAGATGGAGTCTCTGCTAATTTTTTAGTAGAGATGGAGTTTCAGCATGTTGGCCAGGCTGGTCTCGAACTCCTGAGCTCAACTGATCTGCCCGCCTCTGCCTCCCACAGTGCTGGGATTACAGGTTTGAGCCGCGGCGCCCGGCCCCTGGGCTGACTTTTGCTGCCTTACATCACCTGCGTGTTTAATCCCCTGCTGGATTCACTGGCCACGGGCTCTGTGGCCCTAAGAGTCTTAGGCACTGAGGAGCTGGCAGCGCTGAGGGGACCCCAGCATCTCAGACTCAGGGTCTGGCCAGTCCCGGGTGTGTGAGGGAACAGCTGAGAGGCCCACGGCCCTGTGGCAGGAGTGGGCTCTGGTCCATCAGACCCGATTCTCACTGTCACTCACTAGCTGTGTGATCTTGGGTATGTCACTTAAGCTCTCTGAGCATCAGCTTCCTTATCTCTAAAATGGAGAAAATGTTATTGATTTTGCAGTCTTGGTATGAGGATTACCAAATCTTCTGATAAAGAAAAATGCCTGATACATCATGGGAATTCAACAAATAGTACTTGTGATGATTATTGTTCACAGCAATTACAATAATACTAAAGATGGGCTCAAAGCAGCTCTGGGCACTCCAGGTGTGCCATTATGACTTACAGCTGGGGGAGGTTTGGCCTTCCATTGTCTTGTCCTCATAAACATTCAGGGAAGGAAACATAAAGATAATAAATGGCTTTAAAAAGAAACAGCACAGCACACGCTCACACACCCCTCAGAAAACCATGCCAAACACACAGGTTCTTGACAAATTTTCAATTTGATCATAGCAAAACTTTTTTTTTGTTTTTGTGAGATGGAGTCTTGCTTCCTTGCCTGGGCTGGAGTGCAATGGTGTGATCTCAGCTCACTGCAACCTCCGCCTCCCAGGTTCAAGCAATTCTCCTGCCTCAGCTTCCCGAGTAGCAGGGATTACACACATGCACCACTACACCCAGCTAATTGTTGTCTTCTTAGTAGAGACAGGGTGTCACCATATTGGTCAGGCTGGTCTCGAACTCCTGACCTGAGGTGATCCACCCGCCTCAGCCTCCCAAAGTGCTGGGATTACAGGTGTGAGCCACCGTGCCCAGCTGATTATAACAAAATTTTCAGTGATAGCTGCATTCTTGGAAAATGAATGGAACGACTCTGGTTCCAGCCAAGATCTACTGCTTTTTTTATTTTGCTTAAACAAACGGAATGAAATTCATTAACAAGTGAACCTAGTAGTGAGCTGAGATTATTTTCACCAGCATAGGTATTTTTGGTAAATGATAGACTTTGAAGACAAAATCATGGTGTTTCCCTTACTGTCCACTGGATGGCAGAAAGGTCCTGCTGGTTCAGCGGTAGCTCTCACCCCATAGATACTAAATGGGCAAATTCTATTTTCATTGTCTTTCAAACTACATTTCTCTCTATTCCTTACAATTATGCACAGCTTTTTAAGGATCAGCTCTATCACGTGAACTAAAGGATATCATTTTCACTTGGGGGTAGGAGGTGGCGTGCTGCCTAAAAGCAAAGCCTCACCCTCTGGGCTTTCCTTCCTTGCACCTGGGGGAACTCGGTAACTAATTGCTAAGAATTCCATGCTATCAGAGATCTAGCCTAAGGGTGTCATCTCACTGAATCCTCACAGCAAGACTGTACAGTATTCTCTCCATTTTGCAAAATAAATGATAAAAAGAACGTAAGCACAGAAAGGCCATAGAATTCATCCAAAGAGATGGAGCTGGACTTGAGGCTGGGTCTTTGAGACGTGAGTGTGAGCCCTTCATTGTTACATTGTGCTGCTAGCCAATTTCCCTCTCTGTCTTCTAGGATTTAACACATGGGGTCACATTCTGTCTGATCTATCCCAGTAGCTCTCCAGAGCTCACAACAGGAGAGTTCCAAAATGTTTCCAGGGGTACTAGCGGTACTAGGCTCGGTTATAATCTTTTGCTTTGTGGCCCAGAGTATAAACATGGATATCTTAGGCTGGTTTATAGCTGAAGCGTCTATTTCATTTGCAAGCCTATCTTTGGCCAAGAGGAAGTGAATCAGTCTTGAGAGCATTTCATTAATTGCTTTCAGATTCCACATGTTGGCATTCTCAGGGCACATTTTTTTTCTGTGCATTTCTGTTGTGAAAGTCCCTGCCAGCTCCTACAGCAGTCTGAGCTGGCTGTCTTAGACTTTCCGAGCTGCTGGAAGCTGGGGGGTCAAAGAAACTTTATAATCTAGCTTTACCTCCCAGCCCAGCCACCAGCTGCTCTCAAATGTTCTGGAAGGAATAAGCTCAAAGACAAGTGGCAGGAGGGAAGGGCAACCCAACATGTCTAGTTTGGTTCAGTCAAAGCCTTGCCCATTTCATCAGAATCTTAATGGAAAATCTTCAATAAGATTGAAATACAAAGTCACTCAAATTTTAGTAAGGCTCCATTTTTTTTTTTTAATTTTTT
Organism: Plecturocebus donacophilus; assembly: GCA_004027715.1. Classification (NCBI taxonomy): domain Eukaryota; kingdom Metazoa; phylum Chordata; class Mammalia; order Primates; family Pitheciidae; genus Plecturocebus; species Plecturocebus donacophilus. Next base: position 5,205 of record PVKP010017351.1, read on the forward strand.
AAAGACATCTGTATCTTTGTTTTGCCATGAGGTCTCACTCTTGCCCAGGAGTGCAGCGGTACCATCATGGCTCACTGCAGCCTCAACCTCTTGGGCTCAAGCAATCCTTTCACCTCGGCCTGGCAGGTAACTAGGATTACAGGCACCCGCCACCATGCCCAGCCAATTACAGGCACCCGCCACCATGCCCAGCCAATTACAGGCACCCGCCACCATGCCCAGCCAATTACAGGCACCCGCCACCATGCCCAGCCAATTACAGGCACCCACCACCATGCCCGGCCAATAAAAAAAAAAAAGTTTTTGTAGGAGGGGTGCAGTGGGTCACACCTGTAATCCTACCACTTGGGAGGCTGAGGCAGGCAGATCACTTGAGGTGAGGAGTTTGAGACCAGCCTGGCCCACATGGTGAAACCCCCGTCTCTACTAAAAATACAAAAATTAGCTGGGCGTGGTGGTGGATGCATAATCCCAGCTACTCAGGAGACTGAGGCAGGAGAATGGCTTGAACCCGGGAGGCGGAGGTTGCAGTGAGCTGAGATCGTGTCATTGCACTCCAGACTGGGCAACAAGAGTGAAACTCCGTCTCAAAAAAAAAAAAGTTTTCATAGAGGTGGGGTCTTGCTACTTTGCCCAGGCTGGTCTCAAACTCCTGGATATCAAGAGATCCTCCTGCTTTGACTTCTCAAAGCATTGAGATTACAGGCAAGAGCCACCACAACTGACCAAATCATGCATCTCTATAGACAACATGTGTGAGACGATATTAACGATGATTACATCTGGGTATGTCGGATTTGTATTTTTATTTGTACTTTCCTGTATTTTCTAAATTTCTGACAATCTGCATGTGTATTCCTTTTATAATCAGAAAAGGAAACTTAAAATAGTTCAAACCAATTGCTCGGATAGCTAAAATAACCATCTCTCCAGAGGGGACTGTTTGCTAGAATTCATTTTCTTCATTGAAATACAAGAATGCCCCCAATGAGCTTGAATAACAATAAATAATAATGATAATGAAAGTAACTAAATTATCTAGGTCTAAAAGGAAATGCCACAAAAATTAGCAAAGGAACAACCATTACACACCACACTGGACACCTCCTAAGCCACCTTGGAGACCCTGAGGGGCCCGACAGGGACCTATAGTAAGTCTGGCAGACAAGTTCTGTCTCTGTTAGCTCTAAGTTAGAACAGTTATTCTCATTTTATGTCTTTCACATGACCAGGACTTTGCAAATCAGGGACAAAGTGAATTCAGAATTTAAAATTTCCAGCACCATCCAAGCCAGTAAAACAGTATTAGTTTACATCCTTTATTTTCACCGTAAGGCATCTGAGAGAGGCTGGCTAACCAATAGCACTAAAAGCAGTACACCCATCTGTCCGCTGACTGCCTCGTCCGGAAATTGTGTAGGTCCTTAGGTGAGTCTCGCTTTCTTCCCTTCCCCTACCCAGACCCTCTCCCTTTGTGCTCACGTCAGTAGACCAGCAGGCAGAGACAGCAGTTACCATAATGGACGGAGAAACGGGTCCCGGCGGTCATGAGGAGGGAGGGCTGCTGCTCAGCAGAGGCAGAGAGGGACATGTCTGAGGCTCAGGTGACCTGCTAGGACATCTCGCAGTAGTCCCATGCCCAGCTGTAACCATGATGGCCAACTCCAAGAACCACAGCCTGACAGTCTAGGACGCCCACTACGCATGTCACCGGCGGAAGTGCCAGATGGGGAGAGGGGTGTCTAGAATGAGTAGGAGGGAGAGAATGACTCCACGGTACAGCCAAGGACCAAGTGCAGCAGCCGGCGGCAGCCATGGATTTAGTTAAGCAGGATTCTTGCTGTGTTCCCTGGTGCAAGTGTCTCCCTTGTCCAGACCCACCGAGGCTAAAGTTGGAGACATGGGGAGAAGCAAATTTCCCCACGTGGATCACTGGAGTCGTCATGGGCAAGGTCACAACCCATTTGACTTCTTGTCTCCCAGATTCATGTACTCTGCCTCCTGGGGGCATGGCGCCATAGAACAGCTATGGGTTCAGCTGTACACTACACCCTGAGTACACACCCCCACAGTGCCACGTCCAAACTGCTGCCCCAGCTCACTTTCAAGAGCCTGTCCCACTACTCTTACCAGGCTGCCAGCTTCTGAATGGGGTGGGAAGACTGTGTCCTGCTGGGTGTGGCGGCTCACGACTGTAATCCCAGCACTTTGAGAGGATGGGGCGGGTGGATCATGAGGTCAGGAGTTCGAGACCAGACTGGTCAACATGGTGAAAGCCCATTTCTACTCAAGATAGAAAAAATTAGCCAGGCATGGTGGCAGGTGCCTGTAGTCTGAGGCTGTAGGGGAAGCTGAGGCAGAAGAATCGCTTGAACTCAGGAGGTGGAGGTTGCAGTGAGCCGAGATCATGCCAATGCACTCCAGCCTCCTGGGGGGACAGGGTGAGATTTCACCTAAAAAAAAAAAAACAAGTATCCTGTGATCACATGTCCATGGCTGATCCTCTTTTGCCACACTGAGTCCCCTGATCAGAGCAATGTTATATGGCCAGGTGCAGTGGCTCACCCCTGTAATCCCAGAATTTTGGGAGGTCGAGGGGGGTGGATCACCTGAGGTTAGGAGTTCGAGACTGGCCTGGCCAACATGGTGAAACCTCATTTCCTCTATTAAAAATACAAAAATTAGCTAGGTGTGGTGGCGTGAGCCTGTAACCTCAGCTACTCGGGAGGCTGAGGCCGGAGAATTGCTTGAACCCGGGAGGTAGAGGTTGCAGTGATCCGTGATCATGCCATTGCACTCCAGCCTGGGCGACAAGAGTGAAATTCCATCTCAAAAAAAATTAAATTTAATTTAAAAAGCAGTGTTATATGGTTGATCACACACTGTACTTTCTAGCCTGAAGGGGTCCGATAAAATCTGATAAAATCTGACCCCTTCAGGCTAGCAAGTATAGTGTGTGATCAACTCAAGGGACACTACCAAGCTGGGGGCTCAGCGCTGACCTCTGCTGGCAGGTTGGACGTTTAACAGTGGCAGCCGCTAGAGCAGGCTTGAAGACAAGGAGCCCTCCCTGCTTCGGCCAAGCACAGGTCCAGTTCTGCTCCCCAGGCTTCTCCATTTACCAGCCCGTGGTACAGGCACTAGGGTGCCTGAGAGGCAGTGGACCAACCGGACTTCCGCTGTGCATCTTCTTCAGTGGGCGCTGAAGCACAATTCAAAGACTCTCACCTGAGTTCGCGCCCGCCGGCCTGCGTGCCTCCTCTGCAGTCAGATCATGTCATTTGATCCTATTGTTCTGGAAGGGTTCAGGTGGGGTGGGGGCGGGGACAAATCTTGAGAAGGGCAAACATTGCCTGTAGGTCTCATCTGAGGCTTCTGCGTAGTCTTAGGGAGCAGTCTTAGGTGACTCTCGCCTTCTTCCCTCCCGCACCAGGCCCTGGCCCTGCTGGCATGAGGAATCCCATCTCTTCGTCCTCACCAGGAGACCAGCAGGCAAACAGAGCAGTTACCATACTGGAAGGAGAAATGGTCCTGGTTGTCACGAGGAGGGACTCCTCAGGGGACAGTACCCAAGGGAGACACTTCCACTGGGGACCACAGCAAGAATCCTATGGAACTAGATGGCGGCTGCTGCAGCTGAGCCTTGGTGCAGTGGCTCACCCCTGTAATCCCAGAATTTTGGGAGGTCGAGGGGGATGGATCACCTGAGGTTAGGAGTTCGAGGTTAGGAGTACAGCAAGGCGGAGTAGGCCACTGCTGCCCGTCCAGGAGGTCAAGGGCAGATTCCCAGACACCCTCATTCTCAGGTTTTGGGTCCCTTATCTTTCTTCTCAGGGTCGGACTTTGCTCATCTACTGGCACTAGGAGCCCAGCATTGAGGGCACGTTGCCTGGGCTGAGAATTCTTTCTTCTCTCAAATTCTGCCGCGTTCACTGGCCCAGTCCGCCTCTGCTGCAGGAGATGAGAGGCTGGATGTCGGCAGGGAGGCCCCGTGATTCTGATCCTGTGCTTTAAATGGGTGATTAGTCTGAGCTGTTACTTTCTCTCTTCAGTGGACCAATGGGAGGCTCTCAGCAACAGCCTCCCAGCTCTACCTTCCTGATAGATAATAGTTTCCTCGAACCTCTCGCTATGGGTGTTAAGTGGAGCGTGGAGAGTCCTGGTGCCTGGCATGCTGGAGCACTTCAGCTGCTCAGACCTTCCCCTGTGGTGACCTGGGACTCTCAGCACTCCACTTAACACCCGTAGGGAGGTCCTCGTGGCCGTCTGGCCAGCAGGGAGCCGACACCAGAATCCCATCCATTCTAGGACCCCTCCTGGTACTAACAGTCTTCACTCAGCTTCCCCAGAAGCAGCCTTTGCAAATGTGTTGTTGAGAAAGGGCTTTCAGATGAAGGCTGGAGACAGTGAGGGCTGAGGCCAGGGCAGGGAGGAAGCCAGGCACAGACATGGGCTCCGCGGAAGTCCAGCCTCAGCCCCAGCCCCTGGGCAGTGCTGGAGAGTGGATGACACCACAGGTCACCATCCTGAGGCAGGACTGGCCTCCGTACCCTGAATCAGTAAGCCATGGTGGGCCATAAGCCACCCTGGGAATGAGGATGTCTGGGTAGATGCCCTTGACCTCCTGGATTGGCAGCAGTGGGCTACTCCACCTTGACCTCACGCATGACCTCACAGGCATGTCCCGGCTGGACGGCCCTGGTTAGGTGAGGGCAGCTGTCTGAGGGCACAACTGTGAGCCGTTGTCAGCTAACCTCAAACCCCTCAGACGCACAGAGACGCTGAGGTTAGCTGTCGGCAGCAGAGACGGGTCAGCAGCCCAGGAGGAGGATCTGGGCCGGCTGCCAATCCGCTCTACTCTAATGCCATGTGTGCTTTGTTTTAAAAACTTTTCTAGAAGACTTAATTAAATTAAATTAATTTATTTATTTGAGGAGTTTCTTGTTGCCCAGGCTGGAGTGCAGTGGCATGATCTCGGCTCACTGCAACCTCTGCCTCCTGGGTTCAAGCCATTCTCCTCCCTCGGCCTCCCGAGTAGCTGGGATTACAGGCACACACCATCACATCTGGCTAATTTTTTTTTTCTTTTTGAGACGGAGTCTTGCTCTGTTGCTAGGCTGGAGTGTAGTGGTGGAAACTCGGCTCACTGCAACCTTAGACTCCCTGGTTCAAGCAATTCTCCTGCCTTAGCCTCCCAAGTAGCTGGGATTACAGGCACACACCACCACGCCCAGCTAATTTTTGTATTTTTAGCAGAGATGAGGTTTCACCATGTTGACCAGGATGGTCTCGAACTCCTGACCTCAGGTGATCCACCCACTCAGGCTTCTAAAGTGCTGGGATTACAGGCATGAACCACCATGCCTGGCTGTATTTTTAGTAGAGATGGAGTTTCACCACGTTGCCCAGCCTGATCTTGAACTCCTGACCTCAGGTGATCCGCCTGCCTCAGCCTCCCAAAGTGCTGGGATTACGGGCATGAGCCACCGCGCCCAGCTGACTTCACTTTTTTAGAGCAGTTTTAGGTTCACAGAAAAAGCGAAAGGAAGGTACAAAGATTTCCCATACATCCCCTGGGCTCACACGTGCACGGCCTCCCCTACTGTCCACATCCAGAGAAGCACATTTGTTACAATGGACAAACCTACCCTGCAGATACCACATTCACCCAGTCTACAGCTCACATCATGGTTCACTCTTGGCGTTGTGCATTCCTTGGGTTTGGACACATTTATAACCACATGCACAGCCGTCCCCCTTTATCCTCGGGGGATCCTGGAATGCCTGAAACCGCAGAGATTACCGAACCGAACTGCCCTCAGTGGGAACATGTTTCTATCCGTTTTCCACCCACCCCGATGTAACTCCTTTGTCATCTTGGTAATGCTGCCGTAACTTTGGCAGTTTGAGATGCGACAGCAAAACCTGTGAAAATTTCTTTCTCCTTCTTCACAATGTCATGGATAGACGATTCCCTCTTACTGTAGATCTCAGCAACCTCAGCATGTGACTTTTTTTCTTAAGAACATTCACCTTTTCACTTAAAGGAAGCGTTTGGCGGCTTCTCTTTGGCATATCTGAATTTCCAGCATGACTACTATGCTTTGGGGGCCATTATTAAGTGAAATAGGGGTGATGTGAACACAAGCACTGTTATCCTAAGACGGTCCATTTAATCACCAAGATGGCTACAGGTGACTAAGTCTGGCAGGGTGGGGAGCACGGACGGCAGGAACACCCTGGACACAGGGATCATGCGTGTGCCAAGCAAGACACAGCGGAAGGCACGAGGGTTCACCGCTCTGCTCAGGACGGCGTACCGTTTAAAACTCACTGATTGTTTATTTCTGTAATTTTCCATTTGCTATTTGGACGGCAGTCGACTAGGGTAACTGAAACCTGGAAAAGTGAAACCGTGGATAAGGGGGTGCTCCTAGACTTCTCAGGCTGAGACATTTGCCCTTCATGTTAATTCTGGCCCAATTAGTTCACACAAATGAATAGCAGGAAATCGATTTTATACCACACAGTGGCAAAATGCTTTCTTTTCTCCCTCATTTAACTAAAGAAGGGCTGGGCCCCGGGTGGTGTCTTCCTCAGCATCTGAGCAGCAGGCAGCACCCCACCGCTTCTGCGCGCCACTCTCCCACGGGCCTCCTTACCTCTAATCCCGCCTGTGCTGGAGGCTGGGTCTTCCTTGCGAGTGGCAGCTCTTTCCGTATTTTCAATCCATGGTCCGCAGCCCACTGCACTGCCTTTGCTTTAGAGAAATAAACACGAACACTGAGTCACTGGAATGGATGACACACACATCCCTCTCCCTGCCAGTCGGAGTAGCGCGGGCCCACCTAGTACCTCTCCAGTCTGGGTCCCCAGGACCTGCTGCTCCTCCCTTACCTGTAGCTGAAGACCTCCCTCAGCTCGGCGGGTGACATGCAGTAAGGAAATGTCCAAAGGACACTCCTTGTTGGATTACACAGCACACATCTAACTGGCTAGAAATCTTAAAGGCAAGAGGAAGAATCCCCTTTGTCTTCTCAAACATGTCCTCACTTGCTCACTGCAGCTCCTTCCTTCCTCTTTATTGACCCGAAATGCCAACTATAATAGGAACTCTTTTGGGTTAGACGAATCCAGGGAATGACGACTACTAAGCACTGGAGGTCCCAGAGTAAGATATGCCTGAACTAAACCTCATCACCCCGGCCTTGCGTGCAGAGTGCTTTGCTGGCCTCATCTGATTATTCTGAGTTCTTTCATTTGTTTACTCACTAAACATTTACTGAGCACCTACACAAGTGCCAGGCTCTGGTAGAGGAGGCCTGAGGGAAGCTGAAACTAATAAGACAGCCTCCATGACCTAGAGGAGTCCATGGTCTAGTAGGGAGAAAATGTAAACACATCATACAATTATAGCATATTAAACACTGCAATAGAGTACTACGTAAGAGTGGGGCGGACAGGAGGGGGAGAAATGGCTGTTTTCTAGAATCCTCACCTTTTGGGGTTAGGGTCTAGGGGGGTTCCACAGAGGAGCGGGCCAAATGAGCTTAGAAAAATTAAGTAGACTCCTGGACCAGAACTGGATCACAGTCAACAGGCATTTTCAATAACCACATGTTGAGAACTCACCGAGTGCTTCGGACAGGAAGAGGAATTACCGACGCAGATTGTTTGTAAGTTGGAGGAATAGATGGGGAAGGAGCTCCAGTGAGGACTTAACCCTGAAAGAAGTGTGAGCACATCTTCCTCCCCGACAAGGGGGAATACAGAAAGGAAGATGATCGGGAGAGTTCTGGGTGGAGAGGAGGAAGCCCGGGGAGTTCATCGGAGGGCACGCGTGCCCGCTCAGCCAAGCAGGGGGCGAGGCAGCCTTGTGAAAATAGGAATGGAACAGAAAGCTCAAGAAAACAGCCGAAAGCAAGGGCGACTGGGGAGGCTTCGAGCTGGCAGGTCTACCTCAGCTGGCAATACAGCAAGCATGCCCCAGAAAAGACATGAGCCAGCAGTGGGGTTTGAAACTGACTTCATATCCTAGGCTACGGTGGGGTTGGAACTCATTATTTTATTTTTTATATTTATTTATGTACTTATGCACTTATTTCTTTCTGAGGTAGGCTCTGGCTCTGTTACCCAGGCTACAGTGCAGTGATGTGATCATGGCTCACTGCGGCTTCGACCTCCTGGGCTCAAGTGATCCTCCCACCTCAGCCTCCTGAGTAGCTGGGACTACAAGCACACTACCACGCTAGGCTAATTTTTGTATTTTTTTTTTGTTAGAGACAGGGTTTCACCATGTTGCCCAAGCTGGTCTCAAACTCCTGGACTCAAGCGATCCATCTGCCTTAGCCTCCCAAAGGGCTGGGATTACAGGCATGAGCCACTGCGCCTGGCCAATATTTTTTAAAAATTGGAAATCTCTTGTAATAAGCCAAGTGTTAGGGGGACCAAAAAAAAGCAATAAAAGCAATGACGTAGACTCAATATGAAACCGCCGAAGCATTTGACACGTCTTTAAAATAAAAAATCAGTACTCACCCAGTGCTCATTTCAAACTGTGGATTTCCTTGGTCTAAGATTTAAAAAAACAAAAACCAAAACCAACACTCTCAAATTTAAGCTAATTTGAATTAGCTTTACATATTGATTTTTAAATACACATATGTGCATAGAGAGAATACTATAAAGATCTATAAAGGTGTGTAGGTCTTGATCTTATTTTCCCAGGAGTTCAGAAATCATTGCTGCAGCCCCTGGCTCACAACCTGGCATCGTCCCCTCCTCTGTATCCGTCCTGTTGAGTTTCCTGCGTGCATTGATTCTGGGTCCAACCAAGTTCCTACAGTTAGCTCTATTAATACTGCATCAGTAAATAAACAGTATGCCCATCAAATGCTGATTTTTTTTTCCATGTGAGCCCAAATTATGTGACTTGATGAGGGAAAAAGTCATGAGTCCCGGGGACGGTGGTAAGAATCACATTCTTTACTCAAGTGTTGTACCAGGTATGAGAATAACACCAGATCTCAGTCTCCAGCTCTATCCCTGACTCTCAAGCTGGGCTCCAGATCATCACTGAATGTGCTCACTTCGAGGCAGCTCTGTGGTTTTCAAGGTTCCTGGGCCCACCTTTTACTACCGATGTGAGTGGCATGTGTTGCCCAGTTCCTAGGATGGGACAGTGGCCTTTATTTCTGCCAGGACTGGGGCTTTGCCTTGTATTTCTCACCCACCACACTGCCTGCCCCTGCCCTCTTCTGGGTGGGGCCTGATCTTTCCCTGCAGTCTCGCTGCACTTCCTGATCACAGGTAGTCATGCTACAGCTGAGGAGCTTGTCCCAAACCTCAGCGCCTGCCTCCCTCCTTGGTTTCTCCCTCTTCTGTGTCTCAACCATCAGCCACACTCTTCTCTTCCCTGCCCAGGCCCTAGCTGACTCCATAACACCTGGGTACGATGTCCTCTTCTGCCTGGTTATCTCAAGAGGCCCTCTCTCTACATCCCTCGTTGGCTGGCAGTGTCGTTCCTCTCACCCACGGCCCTGAGGTCCCTGTATATCGCCCAGTGTACAGGGTTATTATGCTTAACAATCCCCAAAGGCTGAAAGATGTTGTAGGATGGTGTAAAAATGAATCTAGGTGATAATGTTTATATGTCAGAGCTTTGTAAAGTGCTCAGCAGGCGTGAGGTATAACAGTCCTGATATTTCTGATCTTGGAACCCTGGACACTACCTTTTCAACATTGCCTGGATATCCTTGAGCCTGAGTCTGCATTCTGCCCCTGGTCCAGCCCAGGGCCCTGGTTCCTGCTCACTCACCATCCACTGTGGGCCCTCTCTGAATTCTTAGAACCCTGGCCATTTGCATCCCTCACAGAGACATTTCATCAGACCCTGCTTGGTGCACCAGGCTCAGGAGACTCAGTTCTGCTGCTGACAAGTTATGTGAAATTGACCCTCTGATTGCACATCTGCAAAAGGAAAGGGCTGGGACGACTCCTCTGGGCCTTTATACTACATGCCAGGGCCTGGTTTTGCTTCTTATCTAGATTTTGCAATCGTGTCACAACTAGAGAGCACAGTGCAATCTTAAGAAGGGCTTGAGAAATCTGTTTCTGAACTGTCAACTGAATAAATGTTGTAACAAACTTTTCTTTTTCTGCAAGGCAGGGAAGGCAGCAGGGAGTCAGTTAAAATTTAAATTTTAGATTAAGCTTAATAGTGTTCAGAAGTCAATTCTCACCAAATTGGTCTACAGATTTTACACAATCCTAATCAAAATCCCAATAAACTTTTTTGAGAAGTTGGCAAGCAGATTCTAAAACGTGTGGAAGTATAAAGGACACTGAATAATCAAAAAGCTTTAGAAAGGAGGAACAAAATTAGAGTACTCAAACTACCTCATTTTAAGACTTATTAGAAAGCAGCAATAACCAACATAGTGAGGTAATGATGGCGAGGTAGACAAATAGATCAGTGGAAAGGAATCAGGCATCCAGAAATAAATGCACTTACATAAATAGTCAGTTGGAAAAAGAATAGCGTTTTTAGCAATTGGCAATGGAAACACTAGAACATCAATATGCAAAGAACTGAAGTTTGATCCATACCTCACACCATATACAAACCAAAAACAGAAACAAACAAACAAACAAACCCAAAATGGATCAGAGACCTAAATGTAAAATTATAAAACTTCTAGAAGAAAACACAGGGAGAAAATCTTTGTGGCTTTTGGATAATGATTTCTTAGGCAGGATATCAAAAGCACAATTCTTACACATTTTAAAATTTAAATACTATAAGAATTAGTCTTTTGCTCTTCAAAAGTTACTCTTTCGGAATAAGAGGAATAGGAGAAAAAGATATGCCACACATTAAAAGAAAATATTTAATACTATAATAATTAAAATATTATAAACATTAGACTTTGCTCTTCAAAAGTTACTCTTTTGGAAAGAAAGAAAAGGAGAAAAAGATATGCCACACACTAAAAGAAAATATTTACAAAGCATTAAAAGGACACGTCTAGGATATACATAAAAACTCTCAAAACTCAATAATAAGAAAACAATGAGCAAAAGATTTGAACAGACCCTTCACCAAAGAAGATACAAAGATGGCAAAGAAGCGCATAAAGTGAGTTCAACCATTAGTTACTAGGGAAAGGCAAATTAAACCCTTAATGACATACCACTATGCCCGTACTGGAAATCTGAAAATGTAAAAGACTGACAGTATCAAGTATTGGTGAGGACATGGCACAAGTGGAACTCTCACACTATGGAAATGGAAGATGGTATAATCACTTTGGAAAGTAGTTAGCAATTTCCTAAAAAATTAAATGTACACCTACCATATGGTCTAACCATTACACTCGTAGGTATTTACCCAAGAGAAGTGAAAACACATGTTCACACAAAGACTTGTACTTGCATGTTCATAGCAGCATTATTCAAAATAGCCCCAAAGCAGAAACAAATTGGATGTTCATTAACAAGTAAATGGATAAAGAAAATGGGGTCTAGCCAAACGATGAAATACTACTCAGCAACAACAAAAACATGTACTATTGTTTACAAAATGTAACATAGACGAATCTCAGAATAATTACGCTGAGGAGAGAAGCCAGACCAAAAAAAAGTACATACTTTATCGTGTCAAATAAATTCTAGAAAATGCAAACTAACCTGTAGTGACAGAAAGGAGATTGGTGATCACCCAGGGTGGACGATGGGGGTGCAGGAGAAAGGGAATGCAAAGGGGTGTGAGCACACCTTTGGGGGTGATAGACATGTTCATCTTCCTGACTGTGCTGATGCCCCACAGATGCATACTGATGGCAAAACTTACCAAATTGTACACTTTAAATTTGTGTGGTTTATCGTGTCATTACACCTCAGTAAAGGAGTTTTTAAAATATGGTAAAAGGTCTCTACCTAGAAACTTTAATAAGCCAAAATGTATGTCCCCAGGATTAACCCTAGCTATTCTATAGTTCTGGGATGGTATCCAGAAATTTGCATCTTTAACAAGCCCTTCAAGTAACTCGAATGCAGGTGGTGCTTAAACCACCCTTTGAGCAACACTGACCTAGTAAGTGAGGATTTCTAAATAAGCTTGTGACTAGAATGCTGTTTCTGCAGGAAACCAGTGACTTTTTCTACTAGAGTTGCCATACCATTCCGTGTTAAGCCTCTAGGACACTCCTACTCAATTAACATAACATATATTTAACGAAGTATTACTAGTTGAAAAACAAAAGTAAATCCTAGTTTTTGCCCATCTTATCTTTATACGAAGTAAAATCAGTGACGTAATCTCGTTACTAGTTCCTGGCAGATGCCTACAGTTTAAATGAAGAACTTATGCTGCTTGGTTTTTGTGACGGAGAATTGATGTGGTGGCTTTCCAGTTACACTACTTGGTTTATCTTTTCCCTTATCTTATGAGGCACACCCAGCCTTGCACATTCCTGAGCAGCTGATGATCAGAGAAGACCTAGAAAAAGTGTGAAATGGTTGCATTTCTGCTATCTCTAAAGACAAAATGTATCTTTTCATTTTTATGCAATTTTTCTTACTGAAAATGCAAACCACTGCCAGTACAAATGATGGAAGATAGACTTTCTATATGAGACTGGCATTTCTTAACCCTAGTAACATCACCTGAAGGGAGCATCAGAACTTAATCCATAAAGCTTGGTGTGGATTTTCCCAACAAATATCCCTACTGTTGTGAGAACTGGTTCAGAAAAAAAACCTATGTGAAAGGATACAGCCTACTTAAAGATAATTTGTAATACTGAAAGGAGTACAGCGTGTGACATCAGTGAAAATGGTGGAGGAACCCCCCACCCCAAATCCTCTTCTTTGTGAAAGCATGAAAAAAAACTGGCAAAAATGGTCAGAAAATTTATTTTCAGAACACTGGATATTTAAAAAGGCTTGCAGCAATATGGAGAGCATTTATTCAAGGAAAATGGCTGTGTTTCAGTATGCACAGTGAGCTTTGTGGCATTTTAATTTGCCCTGTTCCTATCCTCCCCTTCCTTGGAGGTAACCTTAGAAATGAACATCCTGCAACGATGGTGAAAATCAGCAGTCTGGCAGCCATGAGAGGGGAAGAACAGGAATGGGGCACCGACGGAGCCTCATTCCCAGAGAACTATCATTATTTGACCTGTCCAGGGGTTTCTAGGAATACCCTACCCGCCAGGCTGTCTTTAGGCCTGACTCAGAACTTGCCCAATGTGAAAAGTCTTCCCCAAAGGCCTTTGTAGAAAATGATTATAGGCAATTGTTTAACTTCTTGGTTGCTTGAGGTGTCGGCTAACAGTGGGGCAAACATGGGCTAATCAAAAAGTTTAAAAGGAAAAGCTCAGAAATAAGATGCTCATAGAGGCTTGTAAAGGCTCCAAAATATTTGAGAGACTCTAGAAGAACATGCACACATTTCCTGTGAGCACGTTCAGGACAGCTCTGAGAAGGCCCTGTGATCTTACCTCCTGCTGATCCTGATGATCTGCACAACAGAAAGTGAAGGCTAGGACAGAACCATCAAGTGCCAGGCTGAGCTTGAAGGTATGTCCTAATCTGCACACACAGCCCCTTGGCAAAGACTGGAAGTCCTAGTGGTTTCAGGTGTTTAAAGAAATCTTTGTCGTGTCATTAGTATTTAGAGCACTAAGCTAACTGAGCAGAGGCTTCAATGGCTGCATGTGAATACAGACTTCACAGAATTAGTTTAGAAAAGTCACTAAACAACAAACAATAAACAGCAAAAACAACCAACAGGAGTGGTGGGAAGGTCCAGTTTCCAGAGTTGTTATATGTTATTTTAAATGTCCAACTGAATGTCCTTATTTCTTTACATGTCTCATTAATTTTAAAATTATGAGACATGCAATGAAGTAAGAAAATGCAGTCTCTACCAAGGGAAAAAGGAAAATTAGTCAATAGAAACTGTTCCCGAGGAAGCCAAGATACTGACCTTACTAGACAAATACTTTAAATTAACTATTTTTACATGTTCAAGAAGTTAAAGGAAATCATATATAAAGACTAAAGGAAAGTAAAAGAACAAACCCTCATTAAATAAAGAATATAAATAAAGATTTGTTTCAAAGGACCAAACAGAAATTATAGATTTGAAAAGTATAATAATTGAATGAGAAATTGCAGATCTGAGCAGGCAGAAGAAAGAATTAGAGAACTTAGATATAAGTCAATTGAAACTATCCAGACTGAGGAAGAGAAAGAGGAATGAAGGAAAAATGAATAGAGCCTCAGGGACCGTGAGATACCTTCAAGTACGCTAACGATGCATAACAGCTGTTGCAGAAGGAGAGAGGGGCAAATGTGATAAAAGAATATTTAAAGAAAAATGGGCTGAATGTTTCCCAAATTTTATGAAAAACATTAATCTATACCTTCAAGAAAGTCTATAAACCCCAAGAAATATAAATTCAAAGAGATCAAGATCCACACCTAGACATATCATCATCAAACTGTCAACAAAGACAAAGAAAGAATCTTAAAAGCAGCAAGCACATACAAGGACCCTCCAATAAGGTTAACAGCTGATTGCTATCAGAGATCACAGAGTCCGGAAGGCAATGGGATGACATAGACAAAGTGCTTAAAGAAAAAGAGTGTCAACAAAGAATTCTATACCTAAAGCCAATTTATTTTCAACAAGGATGCCGAGACCATTCAAAGCGGGGAAAGAAGAGTCTTTTCAACCAGTGGTTCTGGGACAACGGATATCCACATGTAAAAAAGTGAACTTGGGCTCCTAATTCACATCCTATACAAAAATTAACTCAGAATGAATCAAAGACCTAACTGTAAGAGTTAAAACTACAAACTCTTTTCAAAGAATTCTACCAAAGAGCGTAAAAAGACAATGCACAGTGTGTGAAAAAATACTTGCAAACAATATATCTGACAAAAGTCCAGTATCCAGAATACATAAATAACTCTTACAATTCAACCATAAAATGACAAGCCAATTAAAAAATGTACAGAGGAGTTGAACAGACATTTTTACAAAAAAGATATACCAGTGGCCAATATGCATGTTAAAAGATGTTCAACATCACTAGCCGTGAGGGAAATGCAAATCAAAATCACCATGAGATACCAGGACATGCCCACTAGGATGGCAATGATAATAATAATCGTTATTACAATGAACAATACAAATGTTAGTAAGGCAATGGAGAAAATCGAACCCTCACATATTGTTGATGTGAATGGGAAATGGTGGTATTATTTTGAAAGATGATTTAGAAGTTCCTCAGAAAGTTAACAAACGTTACCATATGGTCTGGTAATTCCACATATATACACCCAAGAAAATTGGAAATAAAGATTTGCACAAAAATCTGTACACAAATATCTATAGTAGCATTACTTACAATATCCAAAAAGTGGAAACAGCCCAAATCTTCATCAACTAATGAATGGGTAAACAAAGATGGTATATCCATACAATGGACTGTTATTCAGCCATAGAGAGGTATGAAGTACTGAGAGATACTGCAACATAAATGAAACTTAAAAAAATATGCGAAGTGAAAATAGCCAGACAGAAAGGACCATGTATATAACGCCTAGAGAAAAATCCAACAGAGATAGAAAATGCATTAGTGATTGCCAGGGGCTGGGGGAAGGAAAGATGGAGAATGATTGCTAATTGGTACAGAATTTTTTTGTTGGGAGAGAGTTATGATTTTGGAAGTAGAATTAGAATTAGTTTGTTAAACACTTTAAAACAAAAAACAAAAGTAAAAAATAAAAAAACTAGAATTAGGCTGGGCATGGTTACTGAGCCTTGTGAATAGTCTAAAACCCACAGAATTGTGTACTTTAAGACAGTGAGTTTTCTAGTATGTTCATTATATCTTGATGTTTAAAAAGACTAGTGCAATGTCTAAAAGGTAGTACTGGCCATTTGAATTTCTGTTAACATTTTCTTGGGTGACCTTCAGATTTATTAAGAAGTTGATCTTGGCAATTAGGTGTGTGGGGGGAACACAACCAAAAGAGACACACCAACACAACCACACACAATCACACAACCCCTCCGTCTCCACCATGATCGAAAGCAAGCACAGGTGCTTCCAGGGACTGTGAAATGTGGCCACAGTTGTTTTCCCAGCAAACCCATTTTCTTCAACAATATCCCCCATCTGCACATCCCCCACTGAGCGCAAATAAGTATAACTCTACAGATGAAAGTCAGCAGGGGTAACCTACCTTTATCATCATTTTGTTGTTCCATCAGTAATTTATTTATTTCGGAAAACCAACAGTCTCTGATTTCTTTTGAAGCTGCCTGCAATTACACATAAGAAAATACTGTGAGTGTAAGATCACCCTGAGTATTAATTGCAGAGTTTTTATTCTCCCAGTGACCCTTACAATAATGAGATAGAAAACACTTGTCAAGTCATGGGAACGCAATAAGGAAAGAGTAGAGGAAACCGTGGGGAAAACATGAGCTTTACCTGCAGGATGTATTTCTCAAGTCCATTTCGGTTGGCAATCTCAAACTTTCTATGGCTCCCCCGTCCAAGTTGGCGAATTGAAAGTGACATCAACTATTGTAAAGAGGGAAGAGAAATGTTGTAGGTCATCGTTTTCTGATTTTAAAGTAGTCTCTGTCAATCACTCTAATGTCTACCCTTGACAGCTCTCTTCTTTCATCTTCCTTTCAAATTTTTGCTTTCCTCTCTTAATCACCCCAAGGCAGCAGAAAACTCAATCTGGTACAGTGTCTTCTGTCTTGTCTGATTCAGAAAGTAACAGACTATTAACTTTCCACTGTATCTTCCTGCAGGAGGGGCTGCAGTCCTCAACCTTTAAGTGAAGAGATCCTTTCTCCTTCAACACCTGTTTTACAAATTTCTACATAATAGTAACTGAATAAGCATCCATTAAGAAACATAAATAACAAGGCCAGACATGGTGGCTCATAAGCCAGTAATCAGTCCTGGAATCCCAGCACTTTGCGGGGCCGAAGTAGGTGGATCACCTGAGGTCGGGAGTTTGAGACCAGCCCGACCAACATGGTGAAGCCCCATCTCTACTAAAAATACAAAATTAGCCAGGCGTGGTGGTGTGCGCCTGTAGTCCCAGCTACTCGGGAGGCTGAGGCCGGAGAATCGCTTGGACCCGGTTGGCAGAGGTTGCAGTGGGCCAAGATCGTGCCATTGCACTCCAGCCTGTGTAACAAGAGTGAAACTCCATCTCAAAAAATAAAATAAAAGAAATAAAAGGAATATAAGTAACAAGGGCTACTATGAACAAAATAACAGCTTTAATCACAAGAGCATAAACGTGTACGTGTGCGGCTCTTGTATGTGTGTGTGTGTACCTCATAGCTAACTGGCTGTGAAACAGTTTCTAAACAGGTGAGAAAACAAGGCTTGGTGTGGGCATGGGTCCCTTAGACGCCAGGGTCAGGATAAGGCCTGCACTTAGACACAAAGATGCACAGTTGAGAAGGCCAAGTTTAAGATGAAATCCAGCCCGTGTTCTAATCACTACGTCTTTCACCTCTCTGCCTGGAGAAGAGGGAACTTTTGCTAATTCGTTTGTCCAGATCAGTTACCATACAGTCTTTTTTCTCTATCTAGTACAAAGACACTTCTATGCCAGCCCTCGTCCTGTCCAGAGACTGGTTACAAGCTCTGACTCTGGTGTCAGACGGACCGGGTATGGATTCTAGCTCTGCTGTGTGGTATTTGGCAAGTGAACTTCATCTCTCTGCACTGCGGCTACCTGATCTGTAAAATAAGGAAAACAGTCGCCCTCTTTCTGCATAGGGTGACCGCCAGAGGCAACAGGACTCCCTTTACCTTCATGGACTTCTTGAAGCTGTAACGAGGAGATGGTCCCTGGTCCCCGGGCTCCATTCGGATCTTACAGAACACTATTGCCTTTTCAAACAGGTAGACTTGCCTCTGACTGGGCTTAAATCGAATCAAATCCTTCATTTTAGAACCGTCCTTGTGAATTGTCCAGACGCTGAAAGGGCCGTGCATCAACAGCTCACCTAGTTTTCCAATATCATCCTTACACACACAGGAAACACACATACAGGAAAAGAAGCTGTAAAACTACTTGACAGAGAAAGAACCCTCATGTGGCCTGTTTTTCAAATTTTATAAAGCATGCTTCTCTGAGGTTTACAATTCTAAGAGTGTCATTCAGGCTGATCTGTCACTAAATCAAAACTACAATTTTGTGAGCTTCACCGAGCGTGGTGCTGTTTAGTTACATAAGGAAATCAATTCGGCTATGAAAGGTAACACTATACGTAAAGAATGTTAGAAATACTTGAACTAGAGATACGGGTACTGTGATATTTTCGACTCATAATTAATTTTAGCAGAATTCAATTCCCTCTGCGTTATGTTTGATACAAGACAGTTTTCTTCAAAGGGACAAGAAATTAACATTTTAATCATGTCCGAGAGAGACAGAATTGTGGCTGCATTATGGACCCATGAGCATCTGTGTGTTCCATCTGCACCCTAACTTCTGCTTCAGGTGTATGAGAACCTGCGAATGTGAAGCTTGTTCTGGAAAGAGAAAGTTTAGCATGATCTCATCTTCATAACGTTGTCATGGAAACAGTAACTGCATTCGACTCTGAGTTTTTCAGAGTCAGTCAACAGTGCCAAGATAATACCAAATGACGAATTTTTTTTTTTTTTTTTTTTTTTTTTGAGACGGAGTCTCGCGCTGTTGCCAGGCTAGAATGCAATAGTGCGAATGTGGCTCACTGTAACTTCCGCCCCCCAGGTCCAAGGGATTCCCCTGCCTCGGCCTCCCAAGTAGCTGGGACTGCAGGTGCGTACTACCACGCTTGGATAATCTTTTTTTTATTTAACTTCAGTAGAGACGGGGTTTCACCATGTTGGCCAGGACGCTCTTGAACTCCTGACCACATGATCCGCCCGCCTTGGCCTCCTAAGGTGCTGGGATTACAGGTGTGAGCCACCGCACCCGGCTGACAGATTTTCAAAAAGTCTGTTTGACCCTAGGGCAGACACTGTGACGGCTCTCTCTCCACCAGCAAGCCTGCCTTTGTCACATGTCTGGCTGAAAGTCCAAATGAGGTGACCCTGCCTTCTCTGAGCTCTCTTCAAAAGACAGTGGACTAAGACGAGCTGGAAGCATGGTATTTTTATCCAGTATTTTTCAAAGCTTCGATTGCTTAAAGCAGAGAAGACTTCATTTCCCTGAATAAAAACACCAAAAGGAACAAATTATTTGAAGGGAACTAAGACAAATCTCCATTAAGTTACCTCTAGCTGAGATAAGTCCCTGTGATTTCTGAGTTAATACTGGAAATACGTACTTCATTCATAACTGACTGGGCATTTTTATCATTTATTGTTTATATGTTGGGTAAACTCTAGACATCTTTTTTTAAAAAATTGACTTTACTTCTGAAACGTTAAATGAAAAACTTCAAGAGCAAGAAACTCTATAGTCATTTCTGTGGTGTCTATGGTGTTATTTTCTATGTTAATTTTCCATTTTCTTCTTTGGAAAATGTGCGTATGTAGACTGTGGTGAACAAAACCCTCAAACTCCCAGCCATGAGGCCTTCTTCCCTAGAGGGCAATGCTCCTGTGCTGTGTTCACAGGCTGGGCTTCACCACATTCCAGAGCAGGAGGGTGGACCTGCCCACGAGGACCCTGCAGAACTTTTTCACTCTATCTGCATCCATTGAGGACCCACTCAAATGTACTCACTCCAGACCTTCGTGATTGCTTTTTCCTTTAAACCCATTCAATCTGTATTCAATATCGACATAAATAGTGCAACAAATGTGTTTTAATCAAAGCAACTTGGTAGAAATAGGTACTTGATATTTGCTGCATAAATAAATGTTACCAGTAGAGATTGACCATCCATAATTCAAAAATATGAAATTCTCCAAAATCTGGAAATTTCTGAGCACCAACATGTCAGTGGAGGTGGAAGATTCCATACCTGACCACGTGATGGGTGGCAGTGGAAACACAGTCAAAATTTTGCTTCATGCACAAAATTATTTTTTATTTATTTATTTTTTTTGAGACAGAGTCTTGCTTTGTTTCCCGGGCTGGAGTGCAGTGGCGCAATCTCGGCTCACTGCAACCTCTATCTCCCGGGTTCAAGCGATTCTCCTGCCTCAGCCTCCTGAGTAGCTGGGATTACAGGTGCACGCCACCATATCCAGCTAATTTTTGTATTTTTAGTAGAGACGGGGTTTCACCATGTTGGCCGGCTGGTCTTGATCTCCTGACCTTGCGATCTGCCCGCCTCGGCCTCCCAAAGTGCTGGGATTACAGGCGTGAACCACTGCACCCAGGCTTCATGCACAGAATTATTTAAAACATTATGTAAAATTACCTTCAGTCTACATGTACAAGGTGTATATGAAACATGAATGAATTCTGTGTTTAGACTTGGGTTCCATCCCCAACATAACTCATTATGCAAATATTCCAATCCTCCCCTAAAAAAAAGTCCAAAACACTTTTCGTCTCACGCATTTTGGCTAAGGGATACTCAACCTTGAAGTTTCTATCTTAAAATCTATTCACTCTCTACCTCATTTTACACATTTGACTTTTCTTACAGAAACAGATACAGTGTAGGCAGACAGAAAATAACCTCCTGATCACAAGGTCAGCAGATCGAGACCATCCTGGCCAACATGGTGAAATTAGGGTGGAGAAAAAATGAAGTGGAGAGCATGGTGCTGGCCTGTAGTCACAACTGCTTGGGAGGCTGACGCAGGAGGATCACCTGAGTCCGGGAATTTGAGGCCCGCCTCGGCAACACAGTGAGATCCCCATCTCTAAAAACAGAGATAGTAAATCAGATGAGCTATTCCAGAAGGTGTAGAAGGTGAAGAAACAAACAAAACAAAGCGGCCACACGTAAAACGTATATAATAAAGCCATTTAAACTTGCTGTAGACTTGGCTCTGACCTGCTAGTAGAACACAGAGGGAAACATGGTGAGTTAGGATTTCTGTCTGAAGACATGCGCAAACCGGTTGTTCAGGAGAAGCACAGCTATTCCTGTTCATAACACATGGGAAAAGTTTCTAGTGATGTGTTGTCACTGGGCAGCATCCTCCACACGCCCTGTGACAGACGGAGGAACATGTTTTGGGTACAGCTGCTCGTAAGGACACGTTTGGTCAGTGAGGAGGCTCAGCTGTAGAAGGAATTCTAGAAGAGGCTAGGAGGAAGGGGAGAGGGATAAGACCAGCTGTACACTCTCTAATGACTGTAGAAGATGGGGGGACCTTAGTTAAGGCACCCGTCAAGGCTGTGGGCTATGGCAGAGGGGACAGCCCTGCCCAGAACTGCTGAAGAGGGGAGCTCAGGCCCCAAGGTTTGTGCCTTATCACCTCCGAGCTTTCCTTCCCATCCACCGTCATGCTGCCACTCCTTCATAGGCAAGTAACCAGGGGATTCGAACCCAGAGAGGCGCCAGCTGACAGAGGGCCCCAGCGTAGAAACCACGCGCTCCCTCCCTGCACTGCAGAGAACAGGAGGAGGCGCTGACCGGCAGGAAGTGCAGCTTCAGAGGCTTTACAGGAAAGGAGGCAGTGGAATAAACGAGAAGGAAACAGGGCTGTGAAGGTGAGTCATTCGAAATTACCCGTAAGAGGAAAAGACAGGGACGTGGACGGAGCGGAAAGGCAGTCCGTAGGTGGCAAGAGGAGGGCAAGCCGGCGTGTGGGTGTACTTGGCACACACAGGCAGGGCACACAGGTGAGAACCTGGCTCCCTCCCCGGGCCGAGGCCCCAGAGCCGCTGTGGGACCCGGGTTTGCTCAATTCCCACCTCCACGAGCCTGGCTTTGCCACCGTTGTGACTTTTTTTTTAAATTTATTGATACTTTAAGTTCTGGGGTACACGTGAAGATCTTGCAGGATTGTTACATAGGTACACATACGCCATGGTGGTTCGCTGCCTCCGTCCCCCCGTCACCTACATTAGGTATTTCTCCTGTTATCCCTCCCCAACCTCCCCACCCCCTGCTTTCCCTCCCCTACCCCCCACCCCCAAGAGACCCCAGTGTGTGATGTTCCCCTCACAGTGTCCATGTGTTCTCACTGTTCAACACCCATTTATGAATGAGAACATGTGGTGTTTGGTTTTCTGTTCTTGTGTCAGTTTGCCTTTCCAGATTCATCCACGTCATGACTTCTTGAGGCTCTGCAGATCGGCTTTCCAGTAAGTCCATTATCCCTGGAAGTCACTGGAGGGAGTGGCCGGGTCTTTTGAGTCTGGCTTAAACGTACAGGTGCATATCCTCTGGGTCACGCTGCACAAATGTTCTCAGGACCACGTATGTGATGGACTGCTCATCTCCACGCCCAAGGCAACCTCCAGCAGGCGAGCACGTGCCCTCCGTGGTGCTGGCAAAGGGCAGGCAGGTGCATTCACCGTCATCAGGGGCTGTGCTGTGCGGAGCTGCTCCACCTCCACCAGGAAGCTGCGGGGACACTCCCTGAGCTGGAGTGGGAATGGCCTTTTCCACCACGTGTGCCTTTTCTTTCTAACTAGACTATAGTTAATCTCAAGGTCAGAGATCATGCTGTGCAACCCCTTTCAGATACTGCTCCCTAGTAAGTATTCATCTATTGGCATTTAGTGGTGCCTGGGAGTAGGGGACCGGAAAGAAAATACTCATCACCGTGAGGGAATACTGATTTATCCAAGGAGCTCATTCAGCGACGGCCCTGTACTGGGTGGAACAGTGTCCCCCCAAAATGCATGTCTATGAGACCCTCAAAATAGGACCTTGTTCAGAAAGAGGGTCTTTGCAGATGGAATTAGTGAAGATGAGGTCGCACTGGGTCAGGATGGGTCCACATCCAATGACTGGTGTCCTGATAAAAAGAGAGAAATGGAGACACACGCTGAAGGAAGACAGCCGTGAGCAGCAGACGCAGATACACTGGAGTGGCGCAGCTGTCAGCCAGCCAAGGAACTCAAGAATTGCCAGCAGTCACCAGAAGCTCGGAAGATGTCAGGAAGGATTCTTCCCGAAAGCCTTCAGAGGGAGCGTGGCCTGCTCGCACCTTGACTTTGGACGTCTAGCCTTCAAAACTGGGAGGGAATAAACTTCTGTTGTTTCAGGTCATGCAGTTTGTGGTTCTTTGTTCCGTCAGCCCTAGGGAACAAATATGCTCCCAACTGTTTCCCACCAGTAGCAAAGAAGTGTGGCCATGTTACATGGGGTGTGGAAGAACCTGATGGTCGTGAACTCACGGAGGGAATACAGGGGCCACCTCAGACGAGCGAGCGGTAAGTTAGATGGCCTCCTCTGTACAAGAAGTGATAGCAAAATCAACCGGCAAATGCGGCCATCTTCATGCTTGGGCATTCTGTAGGTAAGAGCCCCGATACGAGGATTTCAAATGTGACTCCATCGGCCAAATGGAGAGTCTGGCTGGGAGCGTGAACCTAGGGAAGCGGGCCTCAGCAAGAGCCTGTTTTGGGCGCCCGCGTTTCCATTCTTGGTGTTAACAGCTGATGTGACTTTCAGAAACTTCTTGCATAAAGAAGCAGGAAACATCTGTATAAATGTGTCCGCACAGAGCCTGTGTCCAGAAATAAAGAAAAGCAGAAGCCGTGGGAGTCTGTGATTACACAGCCAGGGGCGAAGAGCTTTCTTCCTTTCCAGCCTGAGCGGGTCCCCAGAGAACGCGGGGGCTGTTCATTCGGCATCTGCTGGGCACCAGGCACAGGGCTCGGCGCCTCGCCCCCTGCTTAATCCTCATTCACTCCTGACAACCACCGGTGACACAGGTATTGTGAGAGGGGAAGATGCACAAGACACTTTGCCTGAGTCACTAGGGTTTTTTTTTTTTGAGATGGAGGCTTGCTCTGTTACCCAGGCTGGAGTGCAGTGGCGCGATCTCAGCTCACTGCAGCCTCCACCTCCAGCGATTCTCCTGCCTCAGCCTCCTGAGTAGCTGGGACTACAGGCGCCCACCACCACGCCAGGCTAATTTTGTATTTTTAGCAGAGACGGGGTTTCACCACATTGGCCAGGCTGGTCTTGAACTCCTGATCTCAGGTGATCCGCCCGCCTAGGCCTCCCAAAGTGCTGGGATTACAGGAGTGAGCCACCGGGCCTGGTCATCTCTAGGATTATTTACTCAGCCCGATCTCTGCAGCTAACAGTGTGGTAAGAGAGAGGGAACTGAAATAGAAATAAAAGCCGGCCCTAACCCACAATGAACTTGTAATTAAAATACATCCTTTAGTGATTTATATAAATTTGTTCCAGAAAGGAAGACCGTTTCATTCAATCTTTACAGTTCAGCTTGGAACTTATTCCTGACAAGTCCAAATTTAAATGCATCTCCATTACGCATTGGATTTGAAAAAACCTTTCTTGTTGGTTCATTTGTTTTGCAAATGGATAGAAGTAAAATATCTCAGTGTTCCACAAAACAAACTTGTTTGGAAAAAAATTTTCAACTTTTTCGATTAAATTGGACCCAGGACTAATTGAGTATGCGTAAAAGGGAGAAAATACAAATATCACAAGGGAGGGCCGGGCCCGGTGGCTCATGCCTATAATCCTAGCACTTTGGGAGGCCAAGGTGGGCGGATCGCGAGGACACGAGAACAGGAGATCCAGACCATCCTGGCTAACACGGTGAAACCCCATCTCTACTAAAAATACAAAAAAAATCAGCCGGACATGGTGGCACGTGCCTGTAATCCCAGCTACTCGGGAGGCTGAGGCAGAATTGCTTGAACCCGGGAGGCGGAGGCTGCAGTGAGCCGAGATCGCACCACTGTACTCCAGCCTGGGCGACAGAGTGAGACTACATCTCAAAAAAAAAAAAAAAAAAAAAATCAGAAGGGAATTTTTTTCTAGTTGTTTAATTATGATAATCTGATTATCACATTCAATTTCTTTCCTTTATAAGACCAGGTTAATACTGAATTTCAAGCAGAGAAACTAAGTGGTTAAACTCTGGCTTCAGCCCTGCATGTAGCATGTGATTAAAAACACCTGTAATAAAACGCTACAAAATGGAGACAAAGAATCTCAGGATCATTCGACCTGAGTTAGAGGTAGTTGTTAGTCAACTGTAGTCAGAATCAGATAAAGAGTGGAGTAGTACCCTGGATAAGGGATGAACAAGAAATAGTCCAAGGCGACAGCCGTGTAATCTTGAGTGAGTTAACTCTTCTTTCCATGGATCTTCTTTTGAATCAGCAAGTTGAAAATTCCAATGCCTACTCCTCCATAATTCAACAGGATTACACAAAACCGTCAGGAGAAATTAGCTAATGTATTAGATGTCAAAGTAAGTTACGTC
Organism: Plecturocebus donacophilus; assembly: GCA_004027715.1. Taxonomy (NCBI): domain Eukaryota; kingdom Metazoa; phylum Chordata; class Mammalia; order Primates; family Pitheciidae; genus Plecturocebus; species Plecturocebus donacophilus. The sequence continues at coordinate 30,578 of PVKP010017351.1, forward strand.
TTAGTAGAAAAGGTACCAAAAAGCATCTGGCAAAGGCACAATTCTGAGGAGACGTGATCAAAAAAGGTCCTTTGCTTTGGGTGTAAAATCTCCAAATTCTGTAAGCTGATTCATCCTATTTGCATGCAAACTGGCTGGGAATGAAATTAGGGCAGATTCTTATTTCCCCATGTTTTAACCATTCTTTTCTCACAGCCTCCTGCTCCTACATTATCTACATTAAGAATGTCCTGCTCTGCGTATTGTTTCCAGGACATTCGTTAGATTCAGGGAAATGAACATTTAATAGGGGTGGCTAACATGTGATTCCAGATTAAAAAAAAAAAAAGAACAGAAAGATGATCTAACAAAGAAAATTGATCTAACAAATTGTTCCCTTGACTTTCTTAGCTGAAGAAGGAAGAACTATTACCAAGAAAATGATCCTTACACATGCCCTAACCTCACTCTGCAGCTTAAGAATACTCTCTTGAATCGTGCATCGGTTGCAGCAGAGACACCCTGGTGACGACATCATGGCTGGGATCACAGCAAACCCCATGGGGCTAAGTTTCTGAGATCCAGGGCCAAGAAATACCGGGCGGGAAGTAAAAATATCTCCTTTTTCAGCCCCTAATAACTTGCAGGGTTTGATTTATGACAAGAAAACAAAAGTCATTTCCTCTACCAAGACCTCAATACAAGGTATATTCAAAACCAGGTAAAAATGAAAAGAAAAAAAAAAAAAAAGGAAGGAAAAAGTATAATGTAATCACAAATGACAAAAAAGCAGAAGAGGGGGTCATGGTGATGTGGTGTAAGAATTCAACCTGCCGTTACTGGCTTTGAAGCTGGAGGAAGATGGCATGAGCCACTGAGTGTGGGTGGCCTTTGTAAGCTGGAAAACTCAAGGAGACAGATGCATTTGCAGTCTCCAGAAAAGGAAAGGAAACACCTTGACTTTAGCCCATGAGCCTGTGTTGAACTTCTAACCCTGGAACTGTAAGATAATTAATAATAATAAATTTGTGTTGCTGTAAGCCACCAAGTTTATGCGAATTTATTGTGACAGTGAAAGAAAACAAATACATGTGGATCAAAATCTAGAGTACTTCCAAGTGAAAAACAATGAAAGCTGAGTATGAACTCTGCTCCAGTCCCAAAGAGCCCATTCCTTATACCGGACGTTCTGCCTGGAGTGCCTGGGACCAGCCTGCTCTGGACCGACACATGCTGGAGCTCAACTCCCCTGCATCAGCCTCTACATGCATCTCGTTTTTCTTCAGATGATTTGGATTAAAGCATGTAAACTATATACTTCTGGGGCCTCCTCTGGGATCTGGATATAAAACTGGAGCAAGAATATAGGCCCTGTTTCCAAAATACTTTTCTCAAAGAAACTCCGAACCAAGAAGCAAAATCTTTTACTATTTTAATAGCGTCACGAGTTAGAAAACGAATTACTCCTTAGGACTTCCCCCTGCCCGAATATGTTCCGGCCCCTGACCTTCTGGTTTGTCCAGACGGTGGGTCAGTCCCACATTCAGAACTCTGAGGAATAAACCCAAGATTCCTAAGATGCCAAGGCACTGCTCAGAACCTCGCAGCCGGGGCTTCCTGAGCGATTTAGGTGGCCTTCCTCCGAGTCCAGTTCCTTTCCCGTAGACAATCCCGCTGACTCTGCCAGGGCGTCTCCTCCCTGCGGAGTTTGCACCTGCCTTTTGAGTGAGATGCTCTAACGCTTGCTAGGGAACATACCGGATATTCAGTCACTGCTGCTAGGTCCACAGCCAGCTCACAGGACTTGATCAAATCCTCTATCACTGCCAAAGCTTGCTGTAGTTCAGTTGAGAATGCTGAATCTTTGGTTCTCTTTGGCCCATCCTGTGGAAAACAAATGCCTTGTTGGAAATCAAAAGCACGCCATCTACAAAGTGAAGAAGGAAAACAGGAGAGAGACGAGGAGCCGGGGATCCAGCCAACACCGACCGAGAAGGGTGGATACTGATCACCGACCGAGAAGGGTGGATACTGATCTGTCTCCCTGCTCCCAAAGCACTGTGGCTAAAGATACTTGCTGGTTTAGGTTATGATAGAGACAAGCAAAATCGTCTACTTCTGTGCATTGTATTAGTGCAGAATGAAGTTCATAAATCATGGACATTATATTCCTGCTATATAAGAAATATATAGAACTCAGCTTTTTTTTTTTTTTTTAGACAGAGTTTCACTTTGTCACCCAGGCTGGAATACAGTGGTGTGATCTCAGCAACCTGCAACCTCTGCCTCATGGGTTCCAGCAATTCTCCTGCCTCAGCCTCCCGAGTAGCTTGGGTTACAGGCGTGCGCCACCACGCCCAGCTACTTTTTGTATTTTTAATAGAGACAGGGTTTCGCCATGTTGGCCAGGCTGGTCTCGAACTCCAAACCTCAGGTGATCTGTCCACCTAGGCCTCCCAAAGTGCTGGGATTACAGGTGTGAGCCACCACACCCAGCCAGAACTCAGCCTTTTTAAAACGTGGAAAATCCTAGCTCCTTTTAAATTGGCTTCTCACTCTTTTATATCCTTATTCCCTGGGGCTTATTGAAAAAAATACGATCTGGCCAGGTGCGGTGGCTCACGCCTGTGTTCCCAGCACTTTGGGAGGCCAATGTGGGTGGATCACCTGAGGTCAGGAGTTCGAGACCAGCCTGGCCAACATGGTGAAACCCTGTCTCTACTAAAAATACAAAAATTAGCCGGGCACAGTGGCACACACCTGTAATCCCAGCTACTTGGGAGGCTGAGGCAGGAGAATTGCTTGAACCCAGGAGGCGGAGGTTGCAGTGAGCTGAGATCGTGCCATTGCACTCCAGCCTGGGTAACAAGAGTAAAATCCCATCTCAAAAAACAAAACAAAACAAAACAAAACAACTCGCAAAAATTAGCCAGGTGTGGCTGCACACTCCTGTAGTCCCAGCTACTTGGGAGGCTGAGGCAGGAGAATTGCTTGAACCCAGGAGGCAGAGGTTACAGTGAACCGAGATCGCACCACTGCACTCCAGCCTGGGTGACAAAGTGAGAGCTGTCTCATAACAAAAAAAAAAAAAATACAATCTGAGCATCATATTCCTGTATTTAATGTGAAAGCCTTATTCCTACTGGTAAAATTCTACTTAAAACCATCCCAGAGGAGGCCATCTCTAAACTCCTACAGAGACAAAGAACTCCACAGAGGCTGCTACGTGGAGATTTACTAACGATTTCCTCGTAAGCCCATAACGTAACATTCGCACGCTGAAATCTCCACCAACTCTGCCCTTCCTTCCTCCGCTTGTCCCCGGCCCTCCCCACGTTGCGGCACCATTAAAGATGCCCAGAGACGCGCCGGTGCTCTTCACCTCCCGAACATGAAAACACAGCATTCAGCGGAAAAGCAGTAATAACTAAAGAGACCAGTGTTCCAATTCTAACCACAGTGACATTTAGGATGCGACTGGGATGACTGTTTCAGGTCAAAAGGCCTTTGCATGGGCTGGTGGCATTTTATCACCCTGCTACCTACATGCTGTATTTATCTGTTATCTGGTAAATGCACACAAAATGTTTTTGGTTTACTCTATGTATTTTTTTTAGCATCTCAATTCAATTTCTACAAGGAAGAACAGCTAGCCCTTTGCTGCTCCCCATCCAGCTCTGACTCTTTCTGTCCTCTGCAGCACACTGTAGCCAAAGGGTTTATTATTTTCTTAATCTCTGCGGAAGTACTGGGCATTTGTATCTCTGGATGAGAGACATGAGTGATGAGAGAATGGAAGACATCATGCTGCCATCTCCGGACCACGTGCCAGGGATTCGTAGCTTCTCATCATAACAAAGAAGCTTCGCAGACTCTCACCTGGATTTATTTTAACATCATCAATACAGGATTAAAAGTTCTCAGACCAGGCATCTTCCTCCTTACCTAACACTGAATGCTCAGTTTCCTTCAGATACTCACCTGCTCCTATCCCCGCTCCTTCCACTAATCCCCCTTCACCAAACAAGAGGCGGCTTGTTTTACATTGGGTGATGTAGGGTTCAGAAAAATACTTAAAAACATTATTAAACTCCTCTGGCCAGGGCTAGCCTCTCTTGCTCCAGGCTATAAAAATATTACCCATGTCCTAAGCTGCTTCTGTTTTCAAGGGGTCCTTGTCATCCATTCTGAGCAGAAAGGGCATGCAGATGACTGCCCCATGAGACATGTCTCAAGTGTTTCTTGTTAAAACCAGAATATTCTACAGGAAATGGAAAACAAACCCCACTGCTAAGCCACAGATTTCTTCCTAACCTGGTGTGGTCACAGTCACCATTTCTTCTAAGGGATCTTTGGCGGACTCTTAGAGTTCACACACACACACACACACACACACACAGGAGAACAAGGCATAACATATACAAATTAGATATACTAAGAGGTACAAAGAAGAAAACATAAATCATATATAATCCTACCATTCAGGAAAGCCACAGCAGACATTTTATCATATTTATTTACTTCCAGGCTTTTATGTATGCATTTTATCACTTAATTTTGTTTCCATTAAAATTCTTTTGGCTGGGTGAGACGGCTCACACCTGTAATCCCACCACTTTGAGAGGCTGAGGCGAGGGGATCACCTGAGATCAGGAGTTTGAGACCAGCCTGGCCAACATGGTGAAACATCGTCTCTACTAAAAATACAAAAATTAGCCAGGCGTGGTGGTGGGCACCTGTAATCCCAGCTACTCTGGAGGCTGAGGCAGGAGAATTGCTTGAACCCAGTAGGCGGAGGTTGTGGTGAGCCAAGATCACACCATTGCACTCCAGCCTGGGTGACGGAGTGAGACTCTGTCTAAAAAAGTTAAAAAATATATTATGTAGAAGAAAATATATCACCACTTCCCAAATGGAAGTGCCTTTAACTTTTGTTTTTTTTCTTGACTATGAGTTATAGGATACACACTATTTTTGAAAATCTAGATAATGAAGATCATAAAGTAAAATTGTGATAAATCCTCTGACCCACAGACAAACACCGTTAACAGCTAGTCATGTAAAACACAATATTTAATATCCAGTACCTTAGCCGAGCTTCCTAGTTCACCTGGGTCTACCTCCGTATCTTCAGGAGACTCGAAGTCCAGCAGACCCTGCATTAACCCAAAAGCCTTGTTGAAGATCAAAATGTAGATTGCTAACAAAATCCACTGTGCAAACTACCTGCAACCAGCGCTAAGCTGACTGAGAACATGTGTAAATTTGTAAGAGGGAAAGAATAAATGAGGTATTTGGCACAGAGCTCTTTCCACAAACTCAGAATCATATTGTACGCACTATTTTGTGGACTGCTTTTTCTCATTCAACAATGCATCATGAGTATTTTCCCGTGATACTATATTTTTCTAAAACATGAGCTTTGATTGTGGCAGAGTGTTGTATCTTATAGGTCAACCACAATTGAATTATTGTCTCCCTTATCATTAAACATTTAGGTTCAACAATTGTTTTACAATAATAATGATAATAACTTTTGTGCATTTTTCCTAAAGCCAAATTCCTAGAGTGGAATTGTAAATGATAAGAATTTGGGGCATATTTCCAAGTTCTTTAGAGAAGGACCGTGTCCCTGGCAGCTATATAGGAAAGCCTGTGTCACCAGCCCCTAGCCTACATGGGGTCATACCATTTAATCAAACATCTTTATCAACTGAATGAAAAGAGAAATCCACCTCACTATTACCTGAATTCCTCAGATAACCAGAGGTGTAGAAGTTTTTTTTTTTTTTTTTTTTTAAGTTTGCTATTAGTATTTATTCTTTCGCAAACTGGTATGTCCTTTGCACATCTTTTAATTATAGTTTCCAAGACTTCATGATTCATTAAGCATACTGACCCTCTGTTATATATTTTGTTCACATTTTCCCCACTGCTTCATGAGTCTTTGTCTTTAATGGTATAAGCTATCACTCATCACCCTCTCTCTTATATTTAGAAAGGCTTTCCCACACCAAGATCCCGCGATCCTTTCTGAAACACGAGGCAATCGGTCCAACATTCATGCTCTTTCAAGACAGCTCCTGTGTGGGAGATGCAAAGCAAGCTCCGCCCCGCGGACAGAGACAGACCTACAGAGGAATACAGGGTCCTTCCTTTCTTCGAGGGCATGTGATGGCTTGAGCCGGTTTCACAGGCACCGTCAAGCTTAGCTGTGGGGACCCTGCGCTGGTCCGCCTTGGGTAGCCCCCACAGCTCCCCACAGATCCCCCAAGGAATACTTTGTAGAAATTCTATCTCTTGTTTCTTCAGTGAAAGGCAGCTAACAAAACCTTCTAATTTTGTATTACCTCATTTAATGCTCCCAACAATCATACCAGGAAAGTGCTATTGTTTTCTTAATTCTACAGGTGAGAGATCTGAGGCTGAGAGAAGCTAAGTGACTTGTCTGAGTTCACGCAGCCTGGAAGAGTCAGAGCCTGGAGCCCGACCAGGGCTGCTAAACTCTCGAGTCTGTGTTTGCAGTCGCTACGCCCCACAGCCCTCTGTGCCTGCTACCGACCCTGGCTGGTGTGTAAAGGTCACCTCTGTGGGAAAGCCGGAGCCCGGGCGGAGGGAGGGAAGACCGTCACTTGCGTCCTGCTCACTCTTCACTGGGCCCAGAGGTCGGACTTCTAGAATGGGAATGACTGTGTTGATGGGCCGGGCAGAGGGGCATGAGGCCCTGAGTGCTGCGTCAAACGTGCTCAGACGTGCTGCTCGCTGGAGGAGGCAGACCGTTATCCTGGTCTCTAGGGTGGCATGCCAGTCTCAACGTCTGAGATGACAGCTACGCGGCAGGCAGAGCTTCCGGGGGCACTGTGCCAAGCCCTCCGCATGTGCCCGTCATCTGCTCCACAACCCTCTTACGGAGGCGGTTCTAGATCCCTCATGTTACATAGAGGAAAACTAAGGCCCAAGAGGTCGGTGTCTCATCGCTGGCAAAAGGCAGAGTCGCCGAGGCTGAAACTGCTCATGGAAAGCTTGAAAGGAATAACTTTAAAAAAAAAATTTTTTTTTGGAATTATTTTTACAGATGAGGTCTTGCTATGTTGCCCAGGCCGGCCTTGAACTCCTGGACTCAAGGGAGGTGCCTGTCTCTGCCTCCTGAGTAGCCGGGGCTGCAGGTGTGTGTCATCATGCCGGGCCTGAAAGGAGCAACTTTTTCTGAGCCAGATTGTTGGGCAACGAGCTTATCCTTCCTGAGTCCCAGTTTCTTCACAGGCCAGAGCTTTGCTGGTATGTCGGATTGTGGGGATCAAATAAGACATACACGTGGGAAAGTACCCAGTGAACAGGAGGGGCTTTTTAAAAAAATTTTTTTAATTAAGAGATAGTGGCCACTGGGCAGGAGCTACCTGAATGCCTCGTAGAGGTTAATCCAACAGACAACTTGTAGTGATGACCTAAACCTTTCCCTCAAGCTCACACATAGGAAACCAGCCATGATAGGCTCTTATATCCCGTTTGGGGTGTCTGAGAATGTGTGCCTGCAGATGTGCTAGTGTCAACGACTACCACTAAGGAGGGATAAAGATGAGAGAGAGAGAGAGAGAGAGAGAGAGAACAACTTAGGGGTTCAGGGTTCGGATATATCAAAGTTGACTCTGTTAGGCTGCTCTCAGGGTAAGATCCTAAATCTAGAATGGAGGTCAGTGCTGCAAAAGGAGAGAACACTCCAGTTTTGTCTCCTCCCTTCCATAAATTAAAATGCCCATAAAACGGTAACTTTGGGGAAAATCACACTCTTGCTCCCAAAGAGCTCTCCTCCCCGACCCAGACCCCTTAGTGACTCAGCGTTAGCCCTGGGCTAGACACTGGACTTGTGAGGCCCTCGGGTCCCGTCGACTCTGCGATTCTTTGGTCTTACTCCACAAAGAGGAGTGATTCAGAGCTGGAGGAAAGAAAAAGCCTGCAGGATGCACACATCTTCAGCCTTTGGAGACCGAGGCACAGCCCTACCCGTCTAAGCAAAGAGCAGCCTGGGGCAGGCAGCTGCTTTCCGGCACAGAAGAGCAGTCTCGCTGGTTTACCTTCAGCAGCGTCTGGTATTTCAGAAGCCTCTGGCTTGGTCCTCTAAGATACTTGAAAAGAGGGAGCTTGTGATCCAGTTGGCGCTGGCATACCTTTAAAAGCCAAAAGAAACGACATAAAACAAAACGACACACACAGAACAAAGGCGGCAGCATTTAGGGACACACGACGAACTGCTTTTCATGGCCAACGGGGCAGCTGCGCTGAGCAGCTCCGGGGGCGGCGGGCTGTTCTGTCTCCGCGGGACAGTGTGCGAAATAAGAGAAAGAGGAAAGAGGCGGCTTGGCTGATATTTTCCCAGGCATCTAAGGAAGCAGAGCCAGGTATTCCTTTCAGGAACCAACTTCGCCAGAAGGCCGTGGGCGGTTCAAGTCCCCCTGGAAAGGAGGCCGCCTGTCCTCAAGCTGGGGCCGGCAGAGTCTATTCGGGCCATTCGGAGCTAGGTATCACTCCAGGGAGCCCAAAGTGTGGCCTTTGGGACTCAGTTTCATTTTAAAAACCCATGCTAGAAGAGGACACTGGTTTTCTCCCCACACTACAGGTGCTCCTCACAGGCCGATCCCATAGAGGCCAAAGGCAGTGTCAACATTTTTCATGCATCATTTCAAAGCAGGGGACACCATAAACAAACAGATCCCAACGCCAAATTCCTCTGCCTGGTCCCACTTTTGATCTCTTTAACTATCTGATGCACAGAAACATTTTCCAGGAACAATGTGTGGGAGACTGTCTTCTCAACATTACCCCAAAGTAGGCGCAGTCTTGACACTCTTGCCAGATTGCCCTAGCTCGGGGCAGATTCTTGTGGTATTTAAAATATATCTGAAGATCTTCTTTCTAGGTGAGAAAAAAATTACAACAAATGAATCAGGTAGCATTTGTCAGTAAGTGGACAGGATAATGCAGTTTATTCATCCATTCAACAAGCCAGAGTACTCTAATGCGTAAGGAATTGGGGCGCACGATAAGCAATCTTACGCTGGGGTGTGTGTGGCGGATAGACAGAAGGCTATGAACAACCATAACTACAAGACACAGGTAGGCACAGAGGGCGGTGGGAGCATCTGCAAGGGCTCCTGGTAAATAAATAAGTAGACCCACAAACAGGAATTGGTTTTCATCTACAATAAAAACTATTCTTTGCCTGCTCTTGCCCAGGATGTCGACATCTCCCACAACAGAGCTGCAATGAGTGATAAAACACAGAAAAAAGGCTGGCGGTTGACGCCCCCCTCCTCTCTCCCACCCTCACGCTCCTTGTGGTCATCGTGACGCCAACCCTGCAAAGAAGCCCAAGAAACAAGCAAAAGATGGAGACGCCCCAGAGGGGAGGTGTGGCAGACTGGGCACCCAACTCAGCTGTCAGTCATTGGGCCACTCAAAGTGCCGAGCTCTGCCTCGAACCCCACCTTCAACCTGTAGCACCAGACCCTGAGACAGGAAAAGTGATGTGACTACTTCAGAGCTAGAGAGCAGGGAGGACTCGACACGCTGTTCAACCTGTATTCTCATGGTATCAAAGATGCTGAGACGTGGGCACACATCTGCAATATCCCGGACAGAAAGGACGCTCCAAGCCTCTGGCGTCAGCTTGCCAGCCTCACCCGCTCTATCAGGGAGCCTGGCCCACGGCGGCTGTGCGCCACGGATCCCACGCTGCTCTGCTGGGGAAGCCCATGCAGCCACCTCCTTACAGAAGTCTGTGTCCCTGTCCTCCTCCCTACCCTGCTCAGGCCAACTCTGGATTTCTTTCATGCAACACAGATTACTTCTTCCCTCGCAGCTTCAACGAAGCCTTTCTGCTTCCAAATACACGGCTGCAGTGGATGACTTCCACTTCCTCCTCTCTCCCAATAGGTTCTAAGTGGTCATTTCAGCATAAGAACTACAGCAACTCTGTCATTTGCTATTCCCTCCAGGAAAAATATCACACACACACACACACACACACACACACACACTCTTAAGACAGATGGCCCCTGAGAAATGTTCAGACTGGTTAAGGAGCTAGAATAATAACTCAGAGCTTGACGACAGTATAGTATTGACCTAAATCGCTCTTCTAAGGGCTAACAGTCTGAAGTTCCTTGGAGAAAGAATGTCCACTAACCAGCAACATAAAGTCAGGTAAAGTTGGGAGGCCGACTCATGTTTTCCATTCAAAGGGCAGATACGAGATCTACCGTCTTGGGAAATTTCAAGTATACAGGACAGTATTATTCATCATAGTCACCATGCTGTGCATTACATCTCCAGAACGTATTCATCTCGTAACTGCAAGTTTGTACCCTGTGACCAACGTCTCCCTATTTCCGCTAGCCCCCAGCCCCTGGCAATCACCCTTCTACTTCAATGAGCTCAACTTTTTAGATTACACACACACACACACACACACACACACACACAGTCATAAATGTATTCCTTTGTGCTTGCCATTTACACAGGAAAGTAAGGGCTGACTTTAACATGATTCTTTTGATTTTGATTTACTGGGAGCACAGACTTACTCTCTTGAGAAAGCAATGTGCCAGAAGTTCAGGGTTCTCAACACACTTTTCCAACTCTTTCAGAAAAGTCCTGGAAAGATAAAAGTATGCAAGTAACAATGTTTCGATTTTTACATATAGATAATTAATATTTTTTTGAGACGGAGTTTTGTCCTGTGGCCCAGGCTAGAGTGCAGTGGTGTGATCTTGGCTCACTGCAACCTCCGTCTCCTGGGTTCAAGTGATTCTCCTGCCTCAGCCTCCTGAATAGCTGGGACTACAGGCGTCCCACCAAGCCCAGGTAAGTTTTGTATTTTTAGTAGAGATGGGGTTTTAGCATATTGGCCAGGCTGGTCTTGAACTCCTGACTTTGTGATCAAGGTCAAGGGCCTTGAACTCTGCCTGCCTCGGCCTCCCAAAGTGCTGGGCTTACAAGCGTGAGCTACCACACCTGGCAATAATTAATTTTTTTTCAGTCTCCACAGAGACTGTCAAAAATTGCCAGTGCCAACTACACTGCAAGTCGTCATGGCGGAGTATTGGGAAAAGTTTTCAATGAGCAATAATCGCGCCTCAGATAAACCTCATTGGTTATAATAGTGCCACTGCACAAAGCTGATAATTAATTTTTTTAAGTACAATCATAGAAGGTTTTAAGAAGTGCCTAGAAAAATGTTCTCCAGGCCTTCTTGCTCTTGCCTTATCTTCTACAACACTGACTCAGAAAAAAAAAAGCCATATTCTGAGGCATTGCTATGATTACCCTGAAACCAGTCACAGCTGTTCTGATCATTCTAAGCACTAGTCCTGACAGACTGGATACACTCTCTGATGCTCCCGCTACATGAAAATAACATTTATAGGAACTGCTGCTGCTGTTGCTATTACTAATACATTGAGAGCTTACTGCAAGCCAGGTATAAGCTAAGTGCTCCACAAATAATATCTCATCTAATCCTCCACCAAACCCTGCAAGATAGGGTTTCATAAATATAAAACCTAAGGCCCAAAGAGGCTCTACAATTTCTCTAGGGGAAGCAGCAGAAATGGGTTTCCATTTCAGTTTTGTGTCTGACCAACGGACGAGGGATGGGGTTAGGAACACCTGTGCTTGAATTTACCAAGCAGCTTTTCTCCCTCTGTGAATTAGGTGCGCGATCTTGGGGTCATCATAGTGAATGAAGAGAGTCCACAAGTCACCATTCCCACATGTGTCAAATGAAAATTCCCACGTGTCAAATGTCAAATGGTTTGAAGATGATTTCCAAAGTCCCAGGTTCCTCCAAAAACCTCCCAGGTTCAAGTGATTCTCCTGTTTCAGTCTCCCAAGTAGCTGGAATTACAGGCACGCACCACCCCATGTGGCTAATTTTTGTATTTTTAGTAGAGACGAGGTTTCGCCATGTTGGCCAGGCGGGTCCTGACCTCAGGCGAGCTGCACCTCAGCCTTCCACAGTGCTGGGGTGACAGGTATGAGCCACTCCCGCAGTTCTCTAGAACTCAGTATCCAAGCAGCCCTGGGTTCAAAGCACCGCTTGTTTGAGCAGTCGGCATTTTCTAACTTCACCCCCTTATGATAATGGCATGCAGATGTGTGCTTCTATTCCCAATGCTGAGCACAGTGCCTGGCCCAGATCAGGTGCTAAGAAATGCTGATGCACGAATCAGCAAAGGAACACTCAACTGCACCCAACACGGATGTCTGACACCAGGTGCGCTTCCTTTGATGTCTCTTCCCTCCCTCCCTTCATGCCGACCCACCCCAATCCAATCCACTGACTCCAAACCGCTTGCTTACACCTGAAAACATCGAAGCGTTTCATCCCCCAATTCCATCAGTCTCATTTCCACCCTTCTCTTTCCATTCCTTCTGATCATGTGAATTACTGTATACCTGCTATGAAATTCGTGAAGTTCTCTAATATTCCCAAAGAGAAAGTCCTTGTTATTCTGAAGGACGTCTGGAATTAGATGCTTTAGCCAAATAAAATCCATTGGAGTGATGTATCCCTGCAGAGGTGGGAACAAGGTAGGTTTTACAGACAGGAACATGCCAGAGACCATCTGAATCAGCTACTCCCAAAACCAAAACCTGAGTGAAATCACGGGAGAATACGGCACACTTGTTTCTTGAAAGTTACTGTATCAAATACTTCCTTTTAATTTCATTTTTCTCATGTGCCCACTTTCAGAAGGAGAGGGTTTAGTGGCAATGATAATAACACGGCATTTTTGTGGGAAGAGCAAATATATTTAAAAATGGTTGTTATACAGGTTTAATGTAAAAGAAGGGAAAACGTACCCATTGTTTTATGACCTGATGTAATGACTATTAGTATCATAATTATTATTTTTGAGAGGCAGTTTTGCTTTTCTTGCCCAGGCTGGAGTGCAATGGTGTGATCTCGGCTCACTACAACCTCTGTCTCCCGGGTTCAAGTGATTCTCCTGCCTCAGCCTCCCGAGTAGCTGGGACTACAGGCGCGTGCCACCACACCTGGCTAATGTTTGGACTTTTAGTAGAGATGGGGTTTCACCATGTTGGCCAGGCTGGTCTCGAACTCCTGATCTCAGGCAATCTGCCCACTTCAGCCTTCCACAATGCTGGGATTACAAGTGTGAGCAACTGTCCCTGGTCACTATTATGTTTTATTATATTACCTTCATGAATTTAAAAATGCTCGTTTTATATGGTTATAATCATAGTACATATATAATTTTGTATTGTTTTTCCACATACATTTTAGACTCAGCTTGTAAATATATATGTTGTTTTTAATTTATAATTACATCTAAGTTTAAAATTTTCAATGTTGAAAGAAATTTTTAACATTATTCAGCTATTAAAAAATTATTTTAGATATGTAAAAATTTCATATCCAAAATAATTATTTTTTAATAGCTGAATAATGTTTATTCAGCATGTGTATAATAATTTATTAAACATTCCCTTTTTATTGGACATTTGAGTTGCTTCTAATATTTTATGGTTAAAAATATGATTACAAATAATTGTGTACATACAATATTTTCCTTAAGATTATTCCCTTAGAGATGAGGGAAAATAAGCAGTTTTACTCTTAAGAAAAAAAGGCTACTTAAAAAAAACAAGAAATAGGCCAGGCATGGGTGGCTCCTGCCTGTGACCCCAGCACTTTGGGAGGCTGAGGTGGGTAGATCACCTGAGGTTGGGAGTTCAAGACCACTCTGACCAACATGGAGAAACCCAGTCTCTACTAAAAAAATACAAAATTAGCTGAGCGTGGTGGTGCACGCCTGTAATCCCAGCTACTTGGGAGGCTGAGATGGGAGAATTGCTTGAATCTGGGAAGTGGAGGTTGTGATGAGCCGAGATTGTGCCACTGCACTCCAGCCTGGGCAACAAGAGTGAAACTCTGTGTCAAAACAAAAACAAAAACAAACCAAGAAATAATCTTCCCTTATTAAAGTATCAAAAACAATTTATAATATCCTTTGTTGGCAAGAATATGGTAAACCTATTTGTGCATTGCTGGAATCAGGGTGAACTGACATAATTCTTTGTAAACTATTTGGCTATGTGGATCAAGAAACCACAGGCTCTTATTCCTACTGGAGACATTTGTCATATTATAAAACCTGAAACCTTGGTGGGAATTCTGGAGACTTACGGCAACCATTTTGAGTCTTTCTGTACAACACGTCTGCAGTTTGAATACATGCTTGATACCCCTCCCCAAATCTACTTACATCAATTATGCTTTTCATCTCTTTGATATAAATCTCTTCCGTCTCCAGCAAGTCACATATAATGCGCCTGAATCACAGCAGCAGGTGGGAGAGTGAAAGAGAGAGAGATGGAGGGAGGGGAGAGTGTTCTTTTAGAATTCTGTTAGAACAACGCTCATCAACACAGTTCCCCTTAGTGGCTCACCAACTTAGTTTCTGGTCAGTTCATTCTGTTCTATTGAACACCCAAGGTAAGCATCTCACAAACACATACTGTGATCACACTGGTACCAAGAAGAAACAGCAAGGTTAGAGAACTCAAAATCCTTTCGTGCAGCCAGTGAATAGCTTGTCCTCTGCGTGGTCCCTATAGTGTGGGGGTCAAGAGGGGAGATGTTGGAGTCAGAAATACCAGGTTTGGATTCTTAGTCAAGGAAGTTCTGCCTGATCCCGCCCCCATCCCCTACATTGTATAAGTTGTAGAAATGGTTTCCTAGATTTTCTCTCCAGCTTTCTGCTCACATCTAGTTTTTTTCTTTTCTTTCTTTTTTTTTTTTTGAGAAAGAAGAAGAATAAAAAAGAAAAAAGAGAAAGAGAAAGGAGGAGAGAAAACGAGAATCTTGCTCTATTGCTCAGGATTTCATTTAAATCTGTAAAATGCTTATGCAATTACTAAAAAGTGATTTATTTCCTATTATGTGATCACTTTTAGAATAGATATTATATAATATTGAAAAAAATATATGTTTTGTGGATATGGGGTGGTAGGTTCTGTAAATATTTATTAAATTTGCTTGTTTCAGGTCTGTGTTCAAATCGTGGGTTTTTTGTTTTTTTTGTTTTGTTTTGTTTGCTCTCCATGAAGTTGGTAGATCTTCCTCCATCCCTTTATGTTAAGTCTTTGTGTGTCCTTGCCTATAAGAAAGGTCTGAATACAGCATACTGATGGGTTTTAACTTTTTATTCAGTTTGTCTAACTGTATGTTTTGATTGAGGCATTTAATCCGTTTAAGTTTAGGCATAATATTGATATATGTGAATTTAATACTGTTATTTAAGGCTAACTAGCTGTTTGCCTGTTAGTTGATGTAAATTCTTCATTGTTGTAATATTCTTTATTTTTTGTTTTTGGTAAGTTTTTAAAATAACTGATGCTGGTTGTTCCTTTCTGTGTATAGTACTTCTTTCAGAAGTTGTTGTAAAACAGGCCTGGTGGTAATGAAATCTGTGAGTTCTTGCTTGTTTGCAAAAAATTTTATTTTTCCCTCACTTGTAAAACTTCGTTTGGCTGGATATGTAATTCTGGGTTGAAAGTTTTTTTCTTTAAGGATGTTAAATATTAACCCCCACTCTCTTCTGGCTTGTAGAGTTTCTACTGAGAGATCTGCTGTGAGTCTGATAGGCTTCCCTTTATGGGTAACCTGGCCTTTCTCTCTGGCTGCCCTTAGTATTTTCTCCTTTATTTCTATCCGAGTAAATCTGACAATTATGTGTCTTG